>ML776632.1:404604-425444 GCA_009831015.1 Picea engelmannii | reverse complement strand
TGCAGAGGGTTAATCTCTCTCTCTCTCTCTCTCTCTCTCTCTCTCTCTCTCTCTCTCTATATATATATATATATATATATATATATATATATATATATATACAGAGTGAAAATTACGAAATTTCCTATGGCATTTTAACAACAAACAAGTCTGAATAATAGCAATCAGTAGAAATTATTGGGATCTTTGGATGAGTTCTAGAGGGTAAAAATATCAGTATTACAATGGCGAATAAAATAAAACGCAGAGGGTTTAACTTTAATAACGATTCAGTCGATGGTCTGACTAGGAAGGAATAAAAAACGACTAGGTTTGAAGACTGACAACCAACCAAGAGAAAACAATGTATCCCTTAAACACGAGCATTAAGTCTCAAGGTGTCTCATCTAACTTATAAATGGAACCATAAAAACGGTGGAAATACTGGGAAGCAAACTCATATAGGGGTGCAATTGTCAACCCTCAAACATAGAAAGGAAAACATGAGGTTTGTTACTTTGAGATCTCAACTAATTACATTTGCATCAAATAGAGAATACATCATGAAATAATTCTCACAGAGATCATAAACAACAAAATCGTTTACTCACCTTGGTGCA
Organism: Picea engelmannii; assembly: GCA_009831015.1. Taxonomy (NCBI): domain Eukaryota; kingdom Viridiplantae; phylum Streptophyta; class Pinopsida; order Pinales; family Pinaceae; genus Picea; species Picea engelmannii. The sequence continues at coordinate 424,845 of ML776632.1, read as the reverse complement.
TAGAGAACCCCGGGTATGTATTGCCTCTTTCCATCACTCACCATATTCGAACCTCACCAAACACACTAGTCGTATTAAAATGCAGAGACAAAACTTGTGTTACAGGACCAAAGGGGGAAGGAATGATGAATGACTGTTACCTTGAGGTCCTCGCTAGTAGAGTAAAAGAAGATGGTATGCACACTTACCTCTGCCATGTGAAGTCAAGGAAATGGAGAGCCTGCATTGGGCATGTTCGCCTAAGTGTCAGTCTGAAAGGTACATGACATGCTCACCATTAATGAACCAGGCAAGGAGGAAACGCCTACAGGACCTGACTTGTTATCCACCATAAATGGTTTTCAAACCACTTAATTGTTGAGTTATGTTAAGAGTCGAACCCTAGAATGAAAAGACTATGTTAATATTCATGTAGGGATTAACTATGTTAGGTATAGGTATATGTTCATTGCGATGTGGTAAACAATACATTATGATAGTCTATATGGTAAATGATATATATATATATATATATATATATATATATATATGGATAGTTTTATTGTTATGGTATCCATATGATAGTCTATAGTCTATAGTCGATATTGTTGATCATAGTTAGGAGAATTTTGTACAAGTTGACGATATACGATTAATGATAGTCTATTACGTACTGTATTATGGATAACATGTCTTGACATAGACATGGTGGTTATTCTAAGGGATATGACAGTCCTGGTCGCAATTTTCTTCAATACAAACAAGTGTATCATTCTAATACAATAACGACAATAAATCTTCTATTCATACAATAAAGGAATAAAAATATGTTTAATGGATTATCTCTGTGTCACAATCAATGTTAGAGAGTCAAGGAACTTTAAGGTCCCCTAACATTTTTTTATTTTATTTATTTATTTAGGAAATTTGGCATACATTACATATGGTATCGGAGATGAAGGTTACACCACTTGGACCTTAGGGCAAGGCCAAAATTATTTTAAGTTTTTATTTCTGTTGAATAAAAACTAACAAATATGTTTATCGCTACAAACAAAAAAATTGTTGGTCTGTTGTGATAATGTCAGCACAGAATGAAGAAAAAAATGACCTGAAGAGAATCCAAATCAAGGACTTCTTAAATAACCAGGGCGTAACGACGAAGGAAGTTCATCCACCTAGGTTTTGGAAACAATGAAGAACCTCATCATGGAATTACAAGTCTTTAAAGCAGATAACGAAAAGTTGAAAAAGGCACAGGAAAACCAGTTAGAAATAAATGAAATGTTGTTACGCAGTATATTAACCAAGAGGAGCCCAAAGAACAATGACAAAGATGAAGAAGTTAACAAAAGGTCCTCTAAAAACTATGGTCATGAAACAAAAAATGAGAATAGTTCTTCCGAGGACACACACATGACAGGAGACAAAACAACTACACAAAGAAAAAGAAAACAGGTAGATCACCTTGAAGTAGAATTCAAGAAAATAAAACCATCCACTTTTGATGGGGAATCAAGGACAGGTGAAGAGGTTGAAGCATGGCTACTAGATATATAGAAATAATTCCATAGTTACAACTACTCTAGTAATATGAAAGTCGGAATGGACATTTACAACTTGAAGGGAAAATCAAGTATATGGTGGCAAGACCTGAAATTGGACAAGGGATTGAAAGATAAACAAATGGAATGGTCAGATTTTAAGAAATATTTCAAGAAACAATATTTGTCAGAAATATATTATGAAATAAAGACTAATGAATTCTACGAGCTAAGACTCAGACAAATGACCATGGAAAATGTGATAAACAAATTTCTAGAACTATTGAGATTTGTACCATAAATCAAGGAAGACAAAGTAAAGATACAATGATTCTTAAGCTGTCTACCACAGTCGTACAAAGATAGAATTGAATTTTAAAATCACAAGACTTTAAATGAAGTGTTTATAAAGGCTCGGATGTGATATGATCAGTACAAATAGAGGTCTAAAATTATGAAGGCATGGAAGGACAAGAAACAAGACAGAATGAATCAACGAAATAAAGGCTTCCAACCAACCCCTTTCTAGAATATGGATTTTTTTTTCCAAAAGGACTATCATTCCAACACCTAGAGTGCTCAAGGGGGAGGTAGACCACTTAACCTGGGAGTCAAGAAAGTTGGGTACAACCTGAGAGAACCATTGAAGTTTTGGGAGTGCGGATAACCTCACTTGAGGAGAAATTGTCCACGCTTAATTTCCACGGAAAGAACTTCAGTCCATAACTTGCAAGAAGCTTCGATCGTAGGATATATGGGCAAAAGCATGCACATACTTAATGCATCTATGGATGGCAGACAAGTTAATCATCAATCTACTATCATGGAGGTTGAAGGTAAAATTCATGATAACCACATTTCCATATTAATTGACCCATGAACTAGTCTGAGTTATGTTACTCCTGATTTAGTTGAATTAAACAAGCTCAAGAAAGTAAATCATGCTAAGTATTGGTTAGTACAATTAGAAACATGGACCAAGAGAAAGGTAACATATTTTATTCCTCAATTTGAACTCAACATAGATGGTCAAATTACAAAATTAGATCTGAACATTTTACCTTTGAGATCTTACGATTTAATCATTAGAATGGAATGATTAGAGAAACATAAAGTAATATTAAACTATTACGAAAAGTCACTTATCTACAGAGATGAAAACAACACAGTTAGGATGATACAAGGGATCGCAAGCCAGTTTTGGTTAGGCAGATATCAACCATGCAGTTTAAGAAATGTATGAACAAAGGTTGCCAAGTTTATGTTGTTCAGGTAACTAATCTATTAGAAAAGGAAAAAAAAACCTAGTTTAGAGGACTTTCTAGTCCTACATGGGTTTATATATGTATTTTTGGATGAAATACCAGAACTACCTCCAAGAAGAGAGATAGATTTATCTATCGATCTACTACCTAGATCTTCCCTTATATATAAGGCACCTTATAGAATGAGTCTACCCGAATTAACGAAACTGAAAATTCAGTTGCAAGAACTGCTAGATAAAGAATATATCATACAAAGCGTCTCACCTTGGGGAGAACCAATTCTCTTCATTAAAAAGAAAGATGGGACCTTGAGACTATGCATTGACTAATGACAACTAAATAAGATGACGATCAAGAATAAGTATCCTTTACCCATAATTAATGACCTATTTGACAAGGTTGGAGGAGCAAGGATCTTCTCTAAGTTAGATTTAAGGCCTGGTTATCACCAAGTCAGAATAAAAGATGAAGATATAAATAAAACAACATTTAGAACATGTTACAGACAATATGAGTTTGTCATAATTTCTTCTAGTCTTACTAATGCACCAACAACCTTTATGTGTTTGATGAATAGTATATTCAATCAATATCTGGATAAATTTGTGTTGGTGTTTATCGATGATATTTTAGTTTACTCAAAAATGGAAGAAGAACATGAAGAACATCTGAAAATAGTATTGCAGACCTTAAGTAAACACAATTTGTATGCGAAGTTTGATAAGTGTGGCTTATACCAAAGAAAGATACAATACCTAGGACATGTGATATCTGAAGAGGGTATTGCAGTTGATTTAGAAAAGATAAAAGCCATTATGGAATGGCCTATCCCTAAGGATGTAGCAGACATCAGATCATTCATGGGAATTACCGGTTATTACCGAAGATTTATCGAAGGATTTTCTAATGTCGCATATCCAATTACATCCCTACAGAAAAAGGGAATAAGATTTACTTGGTCACAAAAGTGTCAAGACAATCATAAATTAAAAGGACTGTTAATTACAACACCTATCCTAAGGGTAGTGGATATCGTTAAAGATTTTACAGTTTAAGTGGATGTAAGCAAAGAAGGCTTGGGAGGTGTCCTAACACAAGATGGACACATCATATGTTATGAATCACATAAACTCAAAGAACATGAACGGAATTACATTACACATGATTTGGAATTAGCAACCGTAATTCATTCTATGAAAATGTCGTGACATTATTTAATGGGGAGCAGATTTCTGCTACTAACCAACAACAGTGGTGTAAAGTTTTTATTCATTCAACCATATCTTAATACAAGGCAAGCGAGATGACTATCCTTTTTAAGTGAATTTGATTTTGAGGTAAGACACATCAAAGGAAAATAAAACAAAGTTGTAGATGCTCTAAGTCAGAGGACTGACAAAATTTATGAGTTAAGTGTTAACAAAGAAGAAAACGACATCGAACAAAAAATAAAATATGTAAGATGTAATGCCGAAAAGTACATCAAAACAACAACAAAATTACAAGAAAATTCATAAAAACTGAACAAAACAGATTTGAGTTTAGATAAAAATGGATTGCTAAGGTTCAAAAACAGGTTGTACATACCTAATTCTACTTATTTAAAATCAACAATTATTGATGAAATTCACAAAAGGCCATATTCGGGTCATCCAGGATACCAAACAATGATAACAACCTTAAGAAAATTGTTTTATTGCCCTAACATGAAGAGTGAAACAATTGAATATTTATCTAGATGCTTAAATTGTCAATAGGTAAAGGTTGAACAATAACATCCAGCCAGTCTACTACAACCTCTACCTATACCAGAATGGAAGTGGGAGATTATTTCATTGGAATTCATCATAAGTTTTCCTAAGACTCAAAAGAAAAATGACTCGATTATGGCATTGATTGATCAACTTAGCAAATCTGCACATTTAATACCTATGAAATCTACTTATAAAGAAATTAATATTGCTGAAATTTTTATGAAAGAAATATTTAGATTGCATTGAATTCCTATGATGGTGATCTTCCATAGAGATTTCAAATTTACATCAAAGTTTTGGAAGGAATTGCTTGTAGGATTGGATACTAACCTGAACAGCACAAGCTACTATCCACAAACGAATGGGAAAACCAGATGAACGAATCAGACATGTTACGAATGTACGTGAGAATGAAACCAACTAAGTGGGATGAGTACCTACACTTAGTTGAATTTGCTTACAATAATGGATGTGAAACATCAACCAAGATGAGTCCCTTTGAAGCATTATATAGAAGGAAGTGCACAACCCTGATTAGCTGGGATAATCCAGTTGATAGGCTTATGATGGGACCGGAAATGCTCCAGGAAATGGAGAAAATGATAAAAAGGGTACAACAAAATTTAAAAGAGGCCCAAGATCGACAGATAATCTATGCAGATTTAAAAAGGAGACACCAGGAATTTCAAATTGGGACCATGTGTATTTGAAAGTAAAAGAAAGGAGGATCTCTCTAAAAAAAGGAAATTATTCAAAGTTGGCACTCAAGTTTTGTGGCCCCTTCGAGATTTTAACTCGAATCGGACCTGTGGCATATCAACTAGCACTTCCTGCAAACCTAAAAGTTTATAATGTTTTTCATGTTTCCTTATTAAAAAAGTATATTCATGATTCTATTCACATCATTGATTGGAACATGGTGCAGGTGGAATGAAAATGAGAGTTTCAAGTGGAAGCTCTGCGCATTCTAGATAGGAAAGAAACATTACTACAGAACATATCCATCACCTAGGTAAAAGTGCAATGGATGCACTTTATCCCTGAGGATGCCACTTGGGAATTGGAGGAAGATTTGAAGAAATCTTATCCAACCCTATTCCGAGAGAGGAATGAAAACCAAGGACAATGTTATAATTACGGGGGAGAATATGTAATATCCTCAAATTTTAGAATATTAAATTCTAAGTGAACTTTGAAATACAATTTCATTTTTGGAAAATTCAGATTTGAAAATTATTTTCCATTTATGGAAAATCCAAATTTGGAATTTTGATTGTTGTAATTAATTATTTGATGACTATTGGGAAAATATTTGACTTTCCCAACTGTCCTCTTTTATTTTACACATGTGTAAGAATTTTTTTTAATAAATTAAACGCTGGAAGACAAATGGAATAATCAGGTTAAAAATAGTTGACCATGACTCCATGATTGGGGAACATGTTTGAGTTGCCTCAAGGATGATTTTTACATGTGGTAGATGTGGAATTTGACCACTAACAACCACTAAAATGAAGGATTTGTAAATTTGCAAATTTCCCCAAGGAGGGAAGGAAAGACCTAGGCACAAGGATGCACATTTAACAACATATGGAGGAGGCAGGACACTGTTGAGTATGCTAGGAAAAATAAACTATTTTCTATTATGAGCATTGTTAGTGTGAGGAAAAAGATTTTATGATCTGTGGATGGTGACTATAGCTAAGGAGGATCATTCAGTTTTCCCTTATGGACTCATGGTCAGGCTAGGGGGTGAGTAGGACAAATGAACTTGGTTGTTCTTTTCTATGGTTGGGCGGAACGTGGATGTTCCATTTGTATTCCAACTTCAGGTTCCATATATATATATATATATATATATATATATATATTGGCTTGCATTGCTTATCAATGTGATGTTTATGAATATTATTTCTTAGGACTATGATGGCTATGTGTACATAAGTAAAATCAATTCTTAAGGGACTGTATGATCATGTTTTACTATGGATTATCATAGTTAAATGATACTGGATATATTGTTTATTTGAAATGTGATGGTGGTACATATGTGTGTGTGTGTGTGTGTGTGTGTGTGATCCTACATAAAGAAATGGTAGAACTATTTGTTATGTTCCTATTGGCCATTGGATTATATATATATTGAATTTCTATTCAAATATGTACAACAACAGAGAGAACAGATAGAAATAATAACAGTTCGAATACATTCTTTATTACCGCAAAATTATAGTGATGAATTCAAAGTATCTTGCAAAAGAAACAATTGTGTTCAATCGATCATTGTTCAAATATTACAGTTGGAGTACCATAGACCAAAGAATCCACAACCTCTTGTTTTGTAAGCAGAGTTCTAATAAGTATACACAAAATCTGTATGTAATCGAGGTAATGCACGCATAGATGAGAACTCGAATATCTTTTGATTATGACGCCCCCTTCATCTGAACAACCCACAAAGAAGAAAAACGAGGATTTAGTAAACTGTGCGAGCATTTTAATTCTATGGAAATCAAACAATAATATTAAGCCAAGGAAAAAACTTAGCTTGAGTCCCGATGAAACTAGATCGCCTTTGGTTCCTTGTGTGAAAATCTATCCATGATCCAAGAGGAGGAGTGGACCCAAAACTGATTCATGGGTACCCTCACAAAACAAAGAAGGTCCCATCATTAATTCCACATATTCGTGCATAAAAATTCACTTATAAAACAAAGAAAGCGACAATAAACAATTAGCATCGAAATAGACTGTGCATAGATTAATCAAACAAGAAGCACACGTGAATAATTCTCCAAAACATGTGTAGAGGACCAATAAATGGAAAGAGTTGACTGTGGAAAATTCAATGTTTAAATAGAGACTATCATTTAATCCTCCCGAAATCGGACAGTGGAATTTCCGATTTGGGTAACGATCATTGTGAGGGAAGTATTAATTTAATAAGAATTCATAAGAGGCGCATAATATGCGACCCCTGTATAATCACAATAGATCATTAAAATCTAAATAACATTACAGAATGGTAAAATTCGAAAGTCTGAGTGCATAGAAACATAATGTAAGAACCAAATTCATAGGTTAAAATCTAACTGTGTAAAAACGTGTTTGAAACCTATGACTTTCGAATCAACAGTTGATTAAACAAGGATACCCTCTTGTTTGCTAGTACAAAGTGGTCGACATAGGAAAGGATTTTCGTAAACGACTTAAATTCATAACTGTAGATCAAGTGAAGGATGCTGCCAAAGTGGCCGCGGGAACAAACCACGATTCTTCTCGGCAGAGGTAAATTATTGCAATCCAAAGGATACAAACAAGTGTGTTGTTTTGAATGAATAAGGTCCTATTAATTTTCTATATATATATATCCAGAATGTAATTTACGAATTTCCCAGAGAGGGTTAATTATTGCCATATATATATATATACAGAGTGCAAATTACGAAATGTCCCACAAAGTGTTAATATTGCTATATATATATACCTAGAATGTAAATTATGAATTTCCCACAAAGGGTTAATTTTATATATATATATATATATATATATATATATATATATATATGCATAGTTCAAATTATGAAATGTCCTACAGAGTGTTAATAATGCTATATATATACCCATAATGTAATTTACAAATTTCCACAGAGGGTTAATATTTCCATATATATATATATATACAGAGTGCAAATTATGAAATTTCCTACGGAGTTTTAGCTACAGAAAACTCTAAATAATAGTAATTAGTGTAGCAAGTCTTGGGATCTTTGGACGAGTTCTAGAGGGTAAAAATAACAATATTACAATGAAAAATAAAATAAAACGTAGAGGGTTTAACTTTAATAACAATTCAGGCCACGGTCTGACTCGGAAGAAATCACCAACGACTAGATTTGAAGACTCAGAACCAACCAAGAGAAAACATAGTAACCCTCAAACCCGAGTGTTAAGTCTCAAGGCGTCTCATCTAACTTATAAATGGAACTTAGAACCATAAACCTAGTGGAAATCCTGGGAAGCAAACGCATACGGGGGCGCAACTGTCAACCCTCAAATAGAGAAAGGAAAACATGAGGTCTGTTACTTTGAGCTCTCAACTAATTACATTTGCATCAAAAAGAGAATACATGACTAAATACTTCTCACAAAGATCATAAACAACGAAATCGTTTACTCACCTTGGCGCATAGAGAACCCCGTGTATGCGTTGCCTCTTTCCATCTCTCACTAGAACCGAACCGCACCAAATACATCGATCATATTACAACATAGAGACACAAATTGTGTTACAGGATCCAAGGGGGCTAGAGAGATGAACGGATTTTACCCAGAGGTCCTTGCTAGAGGAGTAAAAGCGGCTAGTATGCACCCTTACCTCTTCCATCTGAAGTCGATGAAATGGAGAGCCTGCATTGCGCGTGTTCACATAAGTGTCAACCTGGAAGGTATCGGATAGGCTCACCATTAATGAACCAGGCCAGGAGTAAATGCTTATAGGACTCGACTTTTCATCCACCACAAATGATTTTCAAACCACTTAATTGCTGAGTCATGTTAAGAGTCGAACCCTAGAATGAAAAGGATATATTAATAGTCGGGTAGGGATTACCTATGTTAGGTATAGGTATATGTTCACTGTGCTATGGTAAACAATACGTTCTGATAGTTTATATGGTAAATGATATATATATTGTTATGGTATCCATATGATAGTCTATAGTCTATAGTCTATATTGTTGATTGAATCTAGGAGAATTTTATAGAAGTGGACGATGTATGATTAATGATAGTCTATTATGCATTGTATTATGGATAACATGTCTTGACATAGACACTATGGTTATTCTAAGGGCTATGACAGTCCTGGTCGCAATTTTCTTCAATACAAATAAGTGTATAATTCTAATCCAATAACGACGGTAAATCTGATATGCATATAATAAAGGAATAAAGATATGTTTAATGGATTATCTCTATGTCACAATTAATGTTGGAGAGTCAAGGAACTTTAAAGTCCCCTAACAATTTTTTTTTTTATTATTTGGGAATTTGTTTTTTTTTGGAGGCTTATTTAGTGTAGAATTTCCCTTTTTTGGTGGCATGTTGGCCAAGTATCACTTTTAAACCTTGATTTCGAGGTGGTTCTACTAGATGATTTTTCTTCTGCTATATATCCAAAATTTTATCCCTTCTCGGTCTCCAAATTTCTTTTTTTAGTTCTCTGACACGTCTTCTTTGCAATGCCACATGTATGATAAAAATTGGATGTGCCAAGTGGAAGTTATGGTAACTTCCCCACACCTTTCTGATTTTTGTCCCTTCGAGGAGAGTGTACCTGTAAAGCATGCCAAGAGAACAATATATGATATTCGATTCTGAAACATGTACCAAAAATACTGCAGACTATCCATTGTCCAATGACACTAGGCTCACTTAATTTTGATACTCACTGAAGAAGATGTCATTGTTTTACCCAAAATACCTTTTTTTATCTTGATTCGTTATTAAATATCCTCCAAGGGGTTCCTTCCGAAACGTCATAGAATTTCTTTTATAGAGAAAATGCCAAGGTGTCTTAGATGTAGCAGTGAAACCCCAAGACCTTGAGCTCTGATAGCAAATGCTAAGAACCAAATATCAAAATAGCATAAAAAAACCTTAGGATAAGTACTCAACACCTTGAAAAAGAGAGAATTCCATATAATAAACCTCTTTGAGGGGGAAACCTCCTTATACACCACATAAATTTCCAAATACAATAAGATTCCAAATGAAAATGCCTCGTTGGTATATATAGGATACTATGAGGTACAATTACAACTAATGGACCCAAGCCGACATCAATAAAATAACATTACTAATGTAATATTTCCCAATTAAGGGGTAATGTGCCACTATTTAGGGATTAACATTAACTTTGGTCTTTAACCTACAATTCTACAAGCTACATGAAATGTCTCCAAAGACCTGATGACTGATTCACTATTAGTATTGCAAACTTAACCCCTTTTGAAAGGAATGGTTTGACTGTGACGAGGAATAGTTTTTCTTAGTGTAGTCAACTCTTAGTAATTATGGTTGTATTTCGACACAACGAAAGGATTTTTTTTGTGCGCAGGTATTCCTTTAAGAAGTGATGTTCTTAAGTTGGAATTTTTAACTCCCATTAAACCCTCTTCTCCTTTACTAACAACTTTCGACTAATTTTCCATCAAATATTTAATTGATATTTTTACTTATATACACATTATTATATGTGTATATCTTACGAGTAATTATATTTTATCTAACTACTTTCCTTATAATAGTTTGAATGTAGTTCTTATATAATCGACATGAGTAAGTGCGTAGTGTAACATCCTATTCTATTGAGTACACTCTTATTGACTTATTCTTTAAGGACACTTGTGTACAAGTGATCCAAATTTAATACATTATGATTTCATTTAGATTATGAGTTATATATGATGTTGATGATGTATTGTAATTCATTGTTGTTTTCATATATATATATATATATGTATTGACAGACATCATTGACGAGTTATCCTGAGTGTATAGGACGCATGACATGTTATGGATGTTGATGGCATCAATGAGCTTCCTTTGACTCCAGATCGAGTCAGGGAGTGGATTGTATTTTGATTGAGTATTTCATTTTATGCACATTTGATACATGATTGATTACAATATGATTTATGTATATGGATTATTGAAACTATTTTTTTCAGTGGATGCAAGCTTGACGATGCTTGGTAATCTGACTCACATAAGGAGTAAAGGGGTCATGCACAAAAACTAGACATTGAGGGACAGGTGTGGCAACATCCATGTCGCAACTTACTAGCACTCTCGCCATGGTCTGAATTGTATGTTAATGATTACCTGGTTCGAGAGGTCCACGATGTCATGGGGACAAACTAATACAATCACTCACGAAGATTTATAAGGGGTGCACAATAAGGAGGAATCTTTATTCCTTAGAATCCCTAAGTGTCTCACAAGGTTGACCGAATGGAGTTTTCACTCCAAGGGTCAAAAAAACCTCCAAAACTAGTATAAGGTGAGTGGAACCCTTAGAGCACGGAGGTGCGTCTTGAAGGGCATGTCACGTAATTAAAACCTGACTCAATAAATCTAGGTGGCCTAGAAAACATTGAAATGGTTAGACCTTGTTAGATTACAACAATTAATTTGATGATAAATTCTAAATTAAAAATCCTAACAAGAGTCTAAGCCTAAGCCTAAGACAAAGTCTAAGTCCAAATTTAAATAAAGGACTAAATGAATTATCACATAAGTTAAAAGATTTGAGAATATAATCAAACTCTAGGAAAAGGGGGAATACAATTTAAAGGTTGGATAAAATGCACATGTGTTCATGAAATTAATAAAATAGATTTTTAAAACAGAAATAAATAATAATATGAGAGAATAGGAGTACACATGGAATATAATCTTGAGTAAACCTACCTCTAGTCTAACTAGAAAAAGATTCCTAATCCAACTCTAACTAAGAACTAGTTACATGAAAATTATTAAATGAAAATTTGGGGAACAAAGGAACAACTAAGAGAGAAAATACAAACACATGGGGGAATGTGAGGGAAATTAGATTTTTAAATAAAATAAAAATGGTTTTTAGTTGTGCAACTTGGGAGAGTGTGACAAGTGTGTAGGTGAATAATATTAATTAAATTAATTTAAAAAGTTAATTATTTGTGCACGGGGACAAGTGTCATTGGGGATTTTTCTATAAAACAAATGGTATAGAAGGAAAATGGATCTTACATTTCTTGGCACTATGACGTGGCCAAAATTTTGTGGACCATGTTTTACTTGTGAGACTTGGGATACCAAATTTGTAAAAAGAGCGGAAGCTCTTCATTGCGAGGCAAGTCTTGGAGATATTTTTTACTGGTTTCTTGTGTGTGGTCCCTTTGTGTCTTGGGGAACTAAGGGGGAAGAAGAGTATCCAATTCTATTGGAGGCAAGTCTTGGAGATATTTTTTACTGGTTTCTTGTGTGTGGTCCCTTTGTGTCTTGGGGAACTAAGGGGGAAGAAGAGTATCCCTAGAATTGGCTGGGAGACACTTGCGAAGTTTCAATGATTAGCAAGAGGGAGCACAAAAGGAGCACAAGTTTTTGAAGGACATATTCAAATCTCAATCTTCATTGGTTCCAATATTTATTTCAGAATTTTTTTTGTAGTGAGAGTAACTTTATAAGTCATAATTTTTGTATAAAGGTTGTGGAATACCTCACAATTTTGGAAACTAAATTATTGCTCACTACCAATAAATTGTAATTTCAAAATTAGAATTGATGGATGTTTTAAAAATGTAATTGATATCCATAATTTAGAGTTTGATATGACCATTGCATTTGGTAATAATTTCTAGAATTTAAATTCTGTATAATCATTGGTATGTGAGTTATAGATTCTATATTGAATAGTTAACTCATGACCCAATTCATTTCAACCTGGACTCCAAAAATAGTTAGTCGTTGTCAATACATTTTATTTTTGAACTTCAATAACATATTGGATTGATGCCAATTGGGTTTACACACCCGAAATATACAAAATACTTAATCGCTGCCAATGTAGATCTACAGTTTCTGAGTGATCTTATTTAGTCGTGATGTAATTAATAGTATCCTGGAATTAAATTCTTGTATGGTCGTAGACATATTGAAACTTTGAAATCTAATGAATTTTTGTTGAAAATCCACATCCGATTTAGAAATTTACCTTGGATTGTTATGAAGTTAAATTATAAACTCAAATATAAAATCTTGATGGGAAACTGTAAGGCTAGTATCTATCCCATAATTTAGAGATCTGTAAAGTCCTAGCAAACCTTCCAAATCCAGAATCGATTTCGTTGTCGTTGGAAATTCGTTTATATTCCTTTGGAGAATTGAATTTAATTTAAATTCGTTGCTTAATCAGATGTAACTTTGATTTCAAGTTGTAGTGACTCTGTGGTTTGGGTTGCATTCGTTGGATGGATTGAATTCGTTGGATCGATGCAAAATCTTATTACAAATTCTGTGTATAGATTCATGACGGTTGATGCATAGTAGTCGTAGCTCTGGAACCCAAATTTTTAGTCACTGTCGAGTCTCTTGCACTACAAGAAGTTAGAAATTCGTCGAGCCACCAAAAATCTCTGCGTTTTGAAATTTACATTTTGTTTGGTTATTGTCGACTGAATCGCCCAAGTCGTAAACTAGAAATATTTAAGATCGTTTTTGAATCTTTGCAACTCCGAAATTAAGGATTTTTTTTCCTCTCTAGTCATTGCAAATTATGTGCAATCGAGCACTCCGAGTTTTAGTGACAATTATCACCGAAGTGAAGCATGGGATTCCCTAATTTTATCAAGCTCCGCGTGTTGGAGTAATCTCATTCTTAATTTATGGAGTAATCTCCAGAGGGATTTCGAATTTCCATTGATACGATTCAGCTGTACATTAAGGAATGGTAGAAAACCATAATTGCACAAGAAGTAAATAATTGTCTTGAGTTTACATTAACGAATGGTAGACAACCATAATTGCGCAATAAGTAATTAATTGCATTGATTTTATATTAACAATTGGTGGACAACGTAGCGTTATCATAATTGTTAATAGCGGATTATTACTTAATGTATTCAACAATTATTTCACCAAGATGATTCAAATTAGTTCGAAACATGATAAACAAGTAAATTGGAATAAAAATAAAAGTTTGTAATAATGACAATCAGTGCATTGGAATCACTATACCACAAGTATTATTAAGGCATCAACGTTGTTGTTTATTTATTGATGGATACTTTCACTATCAATAGGAATGGTAAGCGTGTGATGGAAGTTTGTAAAAGATATTTAAAACATATAATTGTTGAACCTCCTTGTTATAAGATTGATAACGTTTGTGTGGGCACGACATTGAACTTAGTTATAATTAATGATCCTTTATGGAAAAGAGTGGTAGTAAAATAAAGAGGTTCTACGATGTGTTATATTGGAATAATTAATGATCCTTTATGGAAAAAAATGTAAAATTTATGTGGTGTATTTTGATTGATTAAATAGTTGAGGGTCTTAGACCTTCCTACTAGGGTGTGTAATAATGGAAAATTATAATAATAAAATCTTTTGTTATATAAATAATTTAATTAGCAAAGGATTCGTATTAGTAATTGGCATTAATGAGTTTAATGATGTAACTATTATTATTTAGTTGATTGACATTATTGTGGCAATTTAAAACGTTATAAATCTAAGATCTATATGATTTATATAAGTAAATGGTCATATTAAGTATGCAAAAATCATCACCTACGTGTCTTAATAATTCAAGTCTGAATTGTATCAGTCTTAATTAAGTAGAAGTGATGATTTTTTCTTGAATTTTGTTAAATCACCAATAAATGTATTAAGCTTAGAATGGTATTTCAGTAGATCATAATATATATTGAAATGTCGAATTCTTTGAACAAATGAATTTTAAGTTTTTAAATGTAGAAATTTTAAGTTTGAATTTTAGATTAGGACAGGTTATGGGAGTAGATATCTGCATGTTTCTTAGAACAATCGCTATTCCCGAGATCTTAAATGGTCAAGATCAATCGGTTGAATCTTAGACTTGAGCATTGATTATGTGTCTTGGAGATCCTAACTTTTTAGGGTAGGTAGGGTGGGGTAGACAATGTTGCTATCCTTATGTGCTATGGTTGATCTATTATTAACAATAGTGTTGTATATGATCTTGTTGTGTGTTGAGGTAGATAATTTTAGATTGTGGAAATGTTGATGTATGTTATTGTTGCAAATCATGTGTTCCATGTGTTGTTTATAAATAAATAAAATTCACCACAACTGTACCCACTTTTTTTTATGCTTAAACTAAAGGGGACGTTACATATGGTATAAGAGTGGTTCCAACCTTGCGAAATTGGACCATTATGCCTTCCATTGTGTTAACTGAATGATTAAAGATCTATCACTAATTAATTTTGAAATTGTCCATGCAGGTAATAATGGTTATAGGATGTAGGTTAAGTATACGACGTGGTGCAGGAGGAATATGTGTGACAACTCTCATAGTATCCATGCCAGAGGGGTATAACCCCCAGAGAGCTGAGTAGACTACTGAGCATGAGTAGATTTCTATGGGAGATGTGGTAGGTATGATGAGATCCTTCCAAAGAATATCAGAAGCATTGATCGACCACCTAGATCGCGATGAGGGCAGCGCATCTGTTTCCAATGAGGGTTCACAGTGCGCTCTAGCTGGTAGTAGTAGTAGACACAAAGAACTTGAGAAAGTGAAGTTTCCCCAGTTCTAGGGTTCCACGGATGACTTAGCCACCAATTCCTGTTTAAAGAACAAGGCAATGTGCTTCTCACTTCGTGATTAAACCTCCAACATGAAGGTATGCATAGAGATATTCCAATTGAAAGGGAGTGATGTACCTTGGTGGAAGACACTCCTACCTCAACTAAACATGGTCGTCAAAGATGTGTCATGGGAGTTGTTAGAGAAACTCTTCTGGGAGAGTTAATTATCGGAAAAATTTGTGGAGTATTATATTAATGAGTTCAACGCCTTATGACAGGGTAGTCATATGGTGCCAGAGTATGAGGCCAGGTTCATGGATATACTTAGGTATGCTCCACATATGAACAAAAATAAGTTAAAGGTCAACAAGTTTATGTTCAACCTTAACTTCAACATTCGTGTGAAGGTGAGGATCCTAATTCCTCAAACGTTGCATGATGTAGTTTAGAAGGCCCTCATAGTTGAGGAAGAGTTGAACAGTGGGGGGTCAGAGCAGGACTTCTTCTATACTTACTGGACATATGACAGCAGGAGCACAAAAACATCATACATGAGTCAGAAAAACTTTTGGGCATTGAGATATGTCTAGAGGACCTATTTCCTCAACACCGTGATGGTTGAATCCTCAATAGAAGAATTCTTACGGAGGACCACAACAACAATGACATCGTCATTCACAACAACAACAACATTTTAGGTTTGCTCAATAGAACAGATGAGGATCACAAAATGCTATACCAACAGTTTCTTCTTTTGGGACCAGGAGCACTGGACCGAATACTGGATGTTGGATATTGGAGAGCCACATTATCAATGAGATTGTCTGATATAGAAGTCCAAAGCGGCTAGATAATCCATAACCACTATAGTTGGAGATTTTGGGAAGGCCCACATGATACATGCAGTGGTGAACAACCATTAGGCCGAGCACCATTCCACTATGCTCAAGACGTCAGGTACGCTCATTGATCAAATCTTTAGTGTTTTGATAGATCTAGAATCCACACAAAGAATTGTTTCTAGTGTATCTCTAAAGTGAATTAAGATAAAGGTAGTTGAACATGACAAGTTTAGATAGGTAGGAATGGCATCGGGTGCAAAAAAAAAAGGTTGGAGGAAAGGTTATGAATTGTAGCATTAACTTCGCTGATTTTTTAATGAAGGATAAACTATATGTCATGATATTAGGATATTAAGACATAGTGATAGGCATGGAATGGTTGGAATCACATGATGTTATACTTAACTGTAAGAAAAATGGTTAATTTTGATGAATTATTTGGGGAAGAATAGAGCGATTGTAGGAAGAAATCACATGGTGTCTCTGAGGTTTATTTATTCCCTATGATATCAAAAGAGTATGTCTAAGGCATGAAAATTATATGCACTATTATCAATAAAAAAAGGATAGGTGGAAGGAATAGAAAACCTTCCGGTAGTTTCAGATTTTATAGACATATTTCCATAGGAACTACTAGGTTTTCCACCAGAAATAGAACTTGAGTTTACCATAGACATGAAACCTGGAATTGAACCTATTACAAGAAATCCATATCAGATGTCGACGTCAAAATTGCAGGAGTTGAAAATGAAATGGAAGGAGTTGTTGGATTTAAGACTTCTGTGTCCAAGCATATCACCGTGGGGTGTGCTAGTAATGTTTGTTAGAAAGAAGGATAGGTCGTGGAGGCTTTGTATTGACTACCATCAATTGAACAAAGATACTATCAAGAACCAATATCCTTTATCAAGGATTGGCGATTTGTTTGATCAGATGAAGGGAGAGATAGTGTTTTCAAAGATTGATTTGAGATTGGGATATCATCAATTACGGATTAAGGAAGAAGGTATCCCTAAGGCCTCTTTTAAGACAATATTCATACACTATGAGTTTATAGTATTACCATTCAGTTTGAGGAACGCACCGTGGGTATTCATGAGAATGGGGTGTTCCACAAATACGTGGACACGTTTTTTCAAGTATTTATTGATGACATACTGATTTATTCTTGAACGAAATAAGAGAATGATGAACACTTGAGATTGGTCCTATAGTGTGTAAGAGAAAAAAAATTGTACGGGAAGATATCAAAATTTTCTTTTTACCAGAAGGAGATTCACTACTTGGGACATATCATATCTGGAGAAGGTATCACTGTGGATCCATTGAAAGTAGACGATATTATGGAATTACCATCTCCGATGAATGTGTAAGAAGTACATAGCTTTATGGTTTTAGCATAATATTACCGATGATTCATAGAAGGTTTTTCAAAGATAGAATATCCAATCACATAATTGCAAAAGAAAAACAAGAAGTTTGTCTGGACAGAGAAATGCACAGAAGAATTTCAAAATATTAAGGAGTTGTTATTGACATTGTTGATAATGAAGGTCCACAATATGGACAAACGATTCTTGGTATGCATGGATTCATCCAAGAAAGGTCTAGGCGGAGTGTTGATGCAAGACTGTCGAGTGATCACTTACATCTGAAGGAAATTATGATTGATCACTCTGGATTGGATGAAAATTTGAGATAAAGACTGATCACTGTGGATTACAACATATATTTACTGAGAGCGACTTGAACACGCGACAGAGTCGTTGGTCATAATTACTTAGAGAATACTAGTTTGAGATTAATTACATTAAAGGAACAATGAACAAATTATCATATGCGTTGAGTCAGAGACCATCATATTCTCGGTAATACCTCTTAAGATGAATCTTAGAGAAAATACTCTACCTTTACAGATAGACAATGACTGGTACAAATAAGTTAAGGATAATATTGAACAAAATAACATGATGGTACATACGTATGAAGGTTATTCTTTAGACAATGATGGATTGTTGAGATATAACGACAAAATTTATGTATTGCCTAACAATGAATTAAGTAGTTTGATTTTAAGAGAATCTCATCGAGCAGTGCACATGGATCATCCGAGAGTCACGAAGATGAAGGCAAACATTAAGCCTTTATTCTTCTAGAAAGGATTGAAAGTGGACATAATTAGTTACATGGCGAGTTGTCTAGAATGTCACCAAGTGAAGTCTGAACACAGATATCCAACATGATTATTTCAACCACATGTTATTCTTGAATCAAAATGGGAAGTCATTTCAATGGACTTTATTGTTGGATTTCCACTAACGACAAGGAGACATGATTCGATCTTTGTGATAGTTGACACTCTGACGAAGAGTGAAGTACACTTTATTCCAATGCATACGACGTATCAAGTGTCGTATAAAGCTAGACTATTTTTCAACTAGATTGTGAGGTTACATGGTTTACTAAGAAGGATCATATTTGATTGAGGATCAATGTTTATAGGACAATTTTGGACTACTTTCCAAGAAGCATTGGGAACACAACTGAATTTTAGTACAACATATCACCTAGAGACATACGGACAAACAGAGAGAATGAACCATATCTTGGAGGATATGTTGCATATGTATGTAATGGATAAACAAAAACTTTGGGATGATTTCTTGCCACTGGTAGAGTTTTCATATAACAACAGTTACCAAAGTATGATTAAGATGTCACCGTTTGAGTTTCTTTGCAAGAGACCATGTCAGATGCCATTGAGTTGGGATCGACTTGAGGATAGGGTCCTGATGGAATTGGAAGTGATCCAAGAAATGGAAGAATAATTTCAATCGATAAGGCAAAGGATTAAAGAAGCATAGGATCGATAGAATATTTATGCATATGTGCGTCGCGTCGGCCACAATTATCAGGTTGGTGATAGATTTTTCTTGCAGGTAAAACCACACAAGAGTTCGATAAAATTTGGAAAGGGTTCCAAAACCTCTCATAGGTTTGTGGGACCTTTTGAGGTATTGGAAAATAAGGGAACCATGGATTACCAAATAGCCTTTCTGGATTCTTTGAGGCATGTGGACGATGTATTTCATGTATCTTTTTTACGACATTATATTCGTGATCCATCAAATGTTATTGACATGAGTTCTATGGAGGTGATAGACAAGGGTGCCTTCATGGCAGAGCCAATCCACATTTTGGACCATCGTACTCGACAACTACAATGTCGAAAAATCGACCAGTTCAAGGTCTAATGGGACAAATATAGTCCACACTCGATGAAATGGGAGGATGCACATAAGATGCATCCACAATTTCCTTACCTGTTTGATAGATTATATATGTAGAACTATGTCATATACAATTATTTACTTTCATATGTATACCTTAAAAACTTTGGGACGAAGTTTAAAATAAGAGGGGGTGTATGTAACATCCCATTCTACTAGGTACACTCTTATTGACTTATTCTTTGATGAAACTTGCATGCAAGTGATATAGGTTTAGTACATTATGA
>ML776632.1:373569-398119 GCA_009831015.1 Picea engelmannii | reverse complement strand
TAATGTAAGCTTTTGTTATATTGATAATTCAATTAGTAAAGGATTTGTATTAGCAATTGTCATTAATGAGTTTACTGATGTAACTATTATTGTTTAGTTGATTGATATTATTGTGGAAATTTAAGAAGTTATAAATCTAATATCCATATGATTTATATAACTAAATGGTCACATTAAGTATGTGAAAATCATCACCTACGTCTCTTAATAATTCAAGTCTGAATTGTATCAGTCTTAATTCAGTAAATGCGATGAATTTTGCTTGAATTTTGTTAAGTCACTGGAATATGTGTTAAACTAAGAATGGTATTTAAGTAGATTGTAATATATATTGAAATGGTGAATTCTTTGAACAAGTAAATTTTAAGTTTTTAAATGTTGGAATTTTAAGTTTGAATTTTAGATTAGGACAAGTTATGGTAGTAGATATCTCCATGTTCCTTAGAATAGTTGCTAGTCCTAAGACCTTAAATGGTCAAGATCAATCAATCCTGGACTTGAGCATTGATTATGTGTCTTGGATATCTTAACCTTGCAGGGTAGGTGGGGAGGAGTAAACAATGTTGCTATCCTTATGTGGTATGGTTAATCTATTATTAACAATAATGTTGTATTGATACTTGTTGTGTGTTGAGTTATATAAGTTTAGAATTTAGAAATGTTGATGTATGTTATTGTTGCAAATCACTTGTTCCACCTGTTGTTTAAAAAAAAAAAATTCACCACTACAGTACCCATTTACTTTTATACTTCAACAAACGTTACATATTCAAACGATGTGATCCCGGAGGAAGAGGTGTGACACCTACGATAGTATCTACGCTAGAGGGGTCTAACTCTAGGGAGATGAGAAGACTACTGAGCAGGAGTAGGTTTTTATGGGAGATGTGGTAGCTATGATGGGATCCATTCAGAGGATGTCAAAAGCGTTGATCAATGACCTGGATCGAGATGAGGGTAGATAATTTATGCCCAATGGGGATTCATAGGGCGCTCCAATTGGTAGTATTAGTATACACAAAGAACTAAAGAAAGTGAAGTTTCCTGAGTTCTGGGGTGCCGAAGATGGATTAGCTACCGATGCATGGTTGGAGAACATGGCGATGTGCTTCGCACTTCATGATTACACTTCCAAGTTGAAGGTTCGCATGGCGGTCTTTCAATTGAAAGGTAGTTATCTACTTTGGTGAAAGACACTGCTACTTCAACTAAACATGGTCGACGAAGACATGTCATGGGAGTTGTTCAAGGAACAATTCCAAGAGAGGTACTTACCAAATGAATTCATTGAGAGTTAGCTTAATGAATTCAATGCCTTATGACAAGGTAATTGTATGGTGCCAGAGTATGAGGCCAGGTTCATGGAGCTAATTAGGTATGCTCCACATCTGAATAAAGAGAAGTTAAAGGTCAACAAGTTGGTGTTCAACTGTAAATTCAACATTCATGCGAAGGTGAGGATCCTAATTCCTGAGACGTTGCGTGATGTATTTTAGAAGGTCCTCATAGCTAAGGAAGAGATGAATAGTGGGGTTCAGGGATGGAATCCTTCTATATCGACTGGACAACTAACATCAGGAGAACAGTACCATCCGAAAATATCTAGACAAACTTCTAAGCATTGAGATACATCCATAGGACCTATGTTCTCGACACCGCAATGATAAAATCCTCAATAGAGGAATCCTTACAAAGGACCACAACAACAACAACAACGTCATCCGCAACAACACCAACATTTTAGGCCTGTTAAATAGAACAAACCAGTATCACAGACTACTAGACCAACAATTTCTACTTCGGTGACTAGGAGCACTAGACTGAAGACTAGATTCTGGATATGTGGAGAGCCACATTACTAACGAGATTGTCTCATAGAGAAGGCCAAAGCGGCTGGATCATTCAGACCCACTACAGGTGTAGATTTGGGGAAGAACAATAGGATACTTGCAACGGTGAACAACCGCTAGTCCGACCACCAATCCACTGTGCTCGAGACATCATGTATGATCATCGATTAAACTGTTAGTATTTTGATAGATTCAGGAGCCACATAGAGATTTATTTCTAGTGAAACACTAAACAGAATTAAGTTAAAGTTAGTCGAGTAGGACAAGCTCAGATACGTAGAAATGGCATCCGTTTCCAAATAAAAGGTTGGAGGAAAGGTTACAAATTGTAGCATTAACTTGGGTGATTTTATAGCGAAGGCCAACCTATACATCACGATATTAGGATCTTATGACATAATGATATGCATGGACTCGTTGGAATTGCATGATGTGATACTTAACTATAAGACAAAACGATTAAGTTTGATAGATGACTTGGGGCATAATAGAGTGATTGTAGGAAGAAACCATGGGGTGTCTCTCAGGTTTATTTCTTCCCTACAATTACATAAGAGTATGCGCAAGCGATTCAAATTATATGCAATATTAGCGCTAAATGAAAAAGGAGAGGAAGAAGGATTATAAAACCTTTTGGTAGTTTAAGATTTTACAGATGTATTTCCATAGGAACTACCAGGGTTTTCACCAGAAAGAGAACTTGAGTTTACCATAGATATGAAACCTAGAACTGAACCTATTGCAAGAACTTCATAATGGATATCGAAACTGGAATTACAGGAGTTGAAAATGAAATTGAAGGATTTGTTGGATTTAGGACTTATACATTCAAGCGTATCGCCATGGGGTGTGCCAGTATTTTTTGTTAGAAAGAAGGATGGGTTGTGGAGGCTTTGTATTTACTACCATCAATTGAACAAAGCTACGATCAGGAACCTGTATCCTTTACCAAGGATTGGCGATTTTTTTTATCAGATGACGGTAGAGACGAATTTTTCGAAGATTGACTTGAGATCGAGATATAATCAATTATGGATTAAAGAAGATGATATCCCTAAGATCGCATTTAAGACGTGATTCAGACACTATGAGTTTACAGTATAAGCATTTGGTTTGACGAATGCCCCAGGAGTATTCATGAGTCTGATGAATGAGGTGTTCCACAAATACATGGACAAGTTTGTTCAAGTATTTATTGATGACATACTGATTTATTCTCGGATGAAAGAAGAGCATGAAGAATACTTGAGATTGGTCCTACAGTGTCTAAGAGAAAAGTACGGGAAGCTGTCAAAATGTTCTTTATACTAGAAGGAGATTCATTACTTAGGACATATCATATTTGGAGAAGGTATCGTTGTGGATCCAATGAAAGTAGAGGCTATTATGGAATGGAAAATTTTGACGAACGTACAAGAAGTACATAGATTTATGGGTTTAACAGGATATTACCGATGATTCATAGATGGTTTTTCGAAGATAAAAAATCCAATCACGGAATTGCAGAATAAAAACAAGAAGTTCGTATGGACAGAGAAATGCGCGGAATAATTTCAAAAGCTTTAGGAGTTGTTAACGACAACGTCGATACTGAAGGTCCTCGATATGGATAAAGAATTCTTAGTATGCACAGATGTATCCAAGGAAGGTCTAGGGAGAGTATGTATGCAATACGATCGATTCATTGCTTACATCTCACTGAAATTAAGAAGGAATGAGGAAAACTACGCAACAAACGACTTGGAGTTATTAGCTATCCTATATGCCTTGAGAGTATGGAGGCATTATCTGATTGGAAAAAAAATGTAGTTAAAGATTGATCATTGTGGATTACAACATATATTTAATCAGAGCGACCTGAATGTGTGACAGAGGCATTGGTCAAAATTACTCAATGAATGCAAATTTGATATTACTTACATTAAAGTATTAGCAGATCGATTAGTAGATGAATTGAGTCAGAGACCACACATATTCTCGTTAATACCTCTTAAGACGAATCTTAGCGAGAAGATTCTAACTTTACAGATAGATGATGACTGATACAAAGAAGCTAAGGATAATATTAGATAAAATACCATGATGGTACCGAATTATGAAGTTTATTCTTTGGACAATGATGGATTGTTGAGATATAACAACATAATTTATGTTGCCTAATGAAGAATTAAGAAGTTTGATTTTAAGCGAAGCTCATCGAGCATTGTACATGGATCATCCTGAAGTAATGAAGATGAAGGAATACCTTAAGACTTTATTCTTCTAGAAAGGATTGAAAGTGAACATAGTCATTGTTATATCCCTAAAATTCCCTACTCATGCAGACATAGCATTTTCCCTCTTACTTGCATAATTTGTCAAATCACTGCTGAGGAGCTCTACTTAAAAAATCATTTTTTAGAGCATGTGCTTGCCCTACACCACTACAACCCGTATACATATGCTTGTTTCATGCTAGACAGCCTGTGTACATACGCTTTCTGTACAATACACAACTCCTGTATACCTCCACAAGTTGGGAAAATTAAAAAGTTGTAAGGAATTTGGTGGAATTTACGAGCTATTGAAGGTTTCCCAACCAATTCACCTTCTATAGCCTGTCCCCCAAGTGAATAACCATCCTTTTATCATATAAAAGGAGGTGTTGGGGTATCATTTCACAACCAAGCATAATAACAATGAAACTCTACCCAATTTTAATTCCCTTCCTTCCCCAAGCATTTGCAACGTTTTGTGAGTTATTGCCTCAGCATTCCCTCTTCAACCCCTTTTCTTCCATTCAGTCCATTCCCTTTCCTTGAGGTGATTAGTATATTGTGAGAAGAGGCTAATTGAAGGTGCACTTGGAGCATTGTAAAGAGGATCCCAGACTAGGTTCGCAGAATGGTGACTGACAAGGATTGTAAGTTTCATTTTTTGTTTAATGAATAAAATAATCTCTTTTA
The DNA here is from genome assembly GCA_009831015.1 of Picea engelmannii. Taxonomy (NCBI): domain Eukaryota; kingdom Viridiplantae; phylum Streptophyta; class Pinopsida; order Pinales; family Pinaceae; genus Picea; species Picea engelmannii. Next base: position 393,324 of record ML776632.1, on the reverse strand, counting down.
CTTGTCCCAAATGATTATGTTTTATGTATTTTCTTTTATTTATACATAACATTTGATATCTAACCCTAATTTATGAATCAAAATAGCATGCTTGTAGCCCTGTTTTCCTAGTCTTGGATGTAGGTCATCTTTGGGAGGAGACTTGTAGTCTTTGGAGCTACAGAGCTTGAGGAGATCATCACTAGATATTGGATAAAAGGTACAATTACCAATATTCTCTTCTACTACTTTCTGTTAATTTATTTTGGTATGTTTGGGGTAGTGTAGAAATTAGATTGAATTTTAGATGGTCATTTTCTCTATATATATCCTAAACCTTGGTATAGTTATAGGGGCATTTTCCCGCTAACAAAATTGCCGACCATACTGGGGATTCTCTCTCGGGTTTTTAGGGAGGTTTTGGGGTTGTTGACTGGTTTTTTGTTTGCATTTCGAGTTTCAGTCAAGTTTACTGACTCTTTTTAGGGTTTCTGGTCATCTGCAAGGTGCATACCAACTTCCCCTGCCCTTTAAGTCTTCCTTGTCTTTTTATTTTTGAAAATTATCAAATGTGTATGCGCCCTGCTTTGGGTCAACCCACGCAGATACGCACTCTGCACAGTAGACAACCTACATACATACACAGGTTGTTGATGCAACAATGCACGTCTCTATTTCTTGAAAGTATTTTTCAATAAAGAGAGAGTTTGACTCATTCCTGATAGAAGTTCAGACTTCTTAGGACATTCTTGAATTAGTCAGAGTCTCTGTTTGTGGCCATAACTTGGGTTTAATTTTTGGTTTACTTGTTCCTTAGTTTTCTTGTGTTTTCCCCAAAAGGTTTAGAGGGAGATGTCAAGTTTTATATCCACCTTTTGGTTTCTTAGTTGAATCCATGTGATACGTAGTGGGCTTAGGGTTTTTATCAATCTTGTTTTCATTTTTCTCTTTGTTCCTGATTCTTCCTTTGAAAAAACAAAACAAAGGTTTTTACTTCATTTTTTTTCTTGTTAAAGAAGTTCGAAAAATAATTTTTATTTTTTTTAAATTTTCTTCCATTTAGTTTGGTAAAGTAGTCAAGGTTGTTATTTGCAAAAAGAAAAAGAGTATTCATTTCAAAGTTATTTTGATTTCCTGAAATATAAGTAGTTTGTAGTCAAACGAAAGAAAATTTTAGGATTTATTCATTTACAAGATCTTGAAATATTAATTAGAAAAGTTGAATTTACAAATATTTGTTTACAAGCATTGCTTTAAATTATAAGTATCTTTTTCTTTCAAATGATTTAAAGTTCTCTTCCTTATTCGCCTCTTCATAAAACCATTAGTTTCACTACCGCACCCTTTCCATAAATCAAGCCTTAAAATTAACAAGTAATATAAAATATATTAGAATTCCTATTTGTAGGGTTCATCGACTAGTTTAGGGTTTTAGGTCCTTGAATTAGGTGTGAAGAGGAAACTCTTCAAGGCCACTTTAAAACAAACATTGGAGTCTGAGATAGGGAGTTTTTTAATTCCAGTGTTGCAAGAGTTATCTGGGACCCCCCTCTAACACAGGGGATAAACACGCGGTCACGTGAGGAAAGGCGGACGAGATAACCCCTCCAAAGTTGGACTGAATATAGTGGGGATTGTATATTGAGGGTCTCTCTCGGGAAAAATACTGATCTCATTTTCCTTCGGATATTTGTGGACCTCGAATCTGTTCAAGATCCTTAGTTGTATTCTGGACCAATTGCTTTCTATACCATTAAAGGGATTCACATTTGTTATCCTTCTCATTGAGATATGCCTGACTGTCGATTGTACCCGCCTGGTGACTCACTCCAAGCTGGAAACCTAGTTTCCCATATTTTACGGACTTACACATGTGACTGTGGGGGTAAACTGAGGTACCTATGTTGGACATCATATCATGCTTTGTAGAGTATACCTAGAGGGTGCTTCCATGTTCGAGTTGCACATGCATCGATTAGTTTGTCTAATGTCAATTGGCATAACCATCCTTCCCACTAGTTAGTCGACTGCTTGATCTTTCATTAGGAAATATTTTTAGTGTGTTCTTTGTGTTCCACGCTAGTCAATCCTTATTATGTCATTTGATCATTTCGTAAAGTAGAAGATCAAAAACACCATTGGTCGCGAAGGCTTCAGGGCCTATCACCAGTTACTTTAGAGCCACCTTCGCCACCGTTGAGGAGAATACTTGATCAAGAAGGGTCGTTCGAAGAGACTAGGCCACAAGAAAGTGTGCCCGAGCTTTCTCTGAGAGGAGACTTTTCGGCTCCGGAGGAATCCACCGTATCTGAACTTGAAACTGATGTTTTCAGGCCATCTAATCCTCCGATTACCAACTTGTTGGCATCGATCTTGATTTATATTGTCCCTCCTGTGGTGACATCTTCTGAGGGCCAGGTAATACTATGAGTGACAATGGATGTGAATGTTGCTACTTCATCCAAGAGTCCCCATACTCCCATTACGACTACTACTGTAGGGGGAATCCTACCTCCCCTCCCACCTTCGCCAGTCATGACCACAATTTTCTCGACTCCCTCAACTTCAGGAAGTCATCTGATACCTTTAATGACTTCGACCACTATTTCATTTATGAAAAATGCGACGATCACTCCCTTCTCATATGGGATGCCCTGCTTTAATACAAACTCAGTTCTTACTTATTCTACCTTACAGACCATGGGTTTAGGGGCATGGAGCTCAAACACTCCCTTTCAAGGGTCAACCGCATGCACTACTTTCAAGTTTAATTCTATCCCTTATGGTGGGGGTCATATACCTCCTCCATCCCCTTCGCTCGATGGTGATTTTTAGCAGTCGATCAGGTTGAATGCTAATTATATCTTCTTTGGCGGAGGAAGTTTAGGAACTTCATCTTATACAACATCGGTGGGATCTATGTCATTCTCTTTGTTTTGTGCATTTAGGAACAACGCTTTCTCTTCAACTACTTTCATGACTGGGGGAAACCCCAAATTTGGTCAACAGAACCCAGTACCAGGTACTATTCCTTCACATGGAGTGACAATTGGAGTTTACTCCACACAGGGTCTTTGGAATCCTTGGTAAATCTCAGTTCCCTTGCAAGGGATGTCATTTGGGGGAAAACCCTTCCATAATCAATGGAACATTGGGAAAGGATCTATACCCATGCTCGTCGGATCTGTTGGGGGCATCCCCTTTGAAGGTCCTTAGAACACAATGCAGAGAGTAATTCCTGCACAAGATATGCCATCCAATTTCAGGAGTCAACGCATGACACCTCAACAGACGCAGTTTTACTTTGTTGGTCAAGGCCACGGTTTCTACCAAAACCATGGAAACCAGTCCATCTTTTCTTGGAAACCTGGTGCAAGTCAAAATCCAAATCCCTCTTTCCCTATAAATAATTCACAACCGAAACTACCATTTCTAGAAAATATACATCTTCCAGACTTGTCTAGATAATTGAATGACTCGATTTTTCACGATCCGCATTGGCCCTCCATGTCGACTAAGTTGCCTTCAGATATTCCAAAATTTGAGGGAAATCTTGGTGAAGATCTAGGCGATCATGTGATGACATTTCACTTGTGGTGCTCGTCAAATGCATTGAAGGATGACTCTCTCCAGTTGCACCTTTTTAAACACACTCTTATCAAGGGTGCTACAAAGTGGTATATTGAGCTTGACAACTCGAGGTACTCTTACTTCAATGACTTGGAAATGGTATTATTGAACCATTTCCATTTTCCTATGAGATATGATGTCGACACCGAATTGCTGGCCAACTTTGAGAAAACCAAGGCCGACCATATCTCTCATCATATCCCTCCTGTTTTCTTGCTTGAGTGGTTCTTGAATTCTTTGGTTCCCTGTATATCCAAGGACATAGCGACTTCTGGGGTGTTTTCAGAAGAGGAGGTTATCATGAGAGCCAACAACTTGAACTGGTCAACTCTCAGTCTGGAATTCTCTACGAGATCTTGCCAACTGTGCCACGATCTACTCTCGATAAGGCCAAACAAAAGTTTGGGCCCCATGCCGATGGCATATTGGGCTCAACACAAAGCAATTCCATCGATCTATTTTCAAATTAGTTGCAACAATTGTCGATACAACAAACTATGGCCAACCAGACTACGATTTTGATTGTTCCCCCTACCCATACATTGGATGTACACAATGTGTAGTTGACGAATCCAAAGGCCAACCAACAGACTGAGGGAAAGAAGAAACAACGAAATAAGAAGGGAAAAGGGGATAAAAAGGCTACCAATAATGTTGGCGGGGGAAAATGGAGAAGAAGTCAAAGTATCCATGTAATCTCTACATAGAGGACCACCTGACTCACCTGTTCCCTTGGCTTGCAGAAGCCCATAGGCTATTAATGCATAAACAACCTACTGTGTTGATGAACCCTTTTCCACAAGGGAAAAATATGTCTCAGGATTATTCATCCACAAGCACGGTAGGGGGAAGTCAGGGACCCCCAGTACCTACCAATAACAACCTGACCGTGAATGTTTATAAGATGAATTTCAAAGCTCATTTATCGACTAGTACCCAAGACTACGAAATGTTGGAATCTACCGAGAAGGGAAAGGAAGGCACTAACCCATTGACTCATTTCCAAATCGATAAGGTGATGGGAAAAAAAATGACTCACATCCCAAAAGGTGCGTTAAAGAAGGCTTCCCCTAATTGAAACGCGAGGGCCAAAAAGAACTAATCTTTTGTGGAGGATCTAGCACAAACCCCTTGCTCGATGTCCATTGTGGAATTACTCCAAAGTTTCCCCTCGCAGACAAAATATCTGTTGTCTGCCTTGGGAGAGGTAGAGACTAGTATCCCAAGAGTGATCATTTTCGATCCAACCGATTTAAAACCCCATCTTCCTCACCACGTTTCCTTTCAGATGGTAGTGGCTTATACCATTAAATATTTTACACGAAACATTTTCTGTATAGTGGTTGATGAGGGTGCCTCGACTTGCATGATGTTGTTGACATGTTGGAAGGCCATTGGCCAGCCCGAGTTGTCTTTGTCGCCTACATTTCTTACAAATTTTGATGGTCATTCGCTTATACCAAACACAATAATTACTTCCTTTCCTCTGTAGTTAGGGGATACAACTGTGTGTGTCGAAGTTGAAGTAGTCGATATACCTCTCGACTACAACCTATTGTTAGGAAGGACTTGGACTTATGCGATGCATGTGGTGGTTGCTACGATTTTTCGGGTCTTGTGTTTTTCGCATGTGGGCCGGATTGTCACCATCGACCAATTGTATTTCTCTCATCCTGACCCTTCATCAGGGGCTTCCACGGTCCTGATGATTGATAATATGTAGTTTGGCATTTTCAGCCTAGGTTGTGGTTTGTTTATATCGTTGATGGGAAGCTTTGATTACACGTCACCTTCCAACAATGTAAGGCTTATATCGGTTGTTCCTGACCAGTAGAGGGTTGCATTTTTGCAAGTGTCGTGATTTCAAATGAGCTACTTTAAGGATATGTGTACTTTAACTTCCCCATCAGCTTCAATGGAAGGGATATGTAATCGTGGCATGGAAATGACCGTATCCACAGATGAGGTTGCCTACAACATTGTCCAACAGACTTTGGCTAAACCCCATCTGACTCCCTCACAGGGGTTAGATCTAGTTTTCGAGCCTATTTGGGCTCAATATTATCTTGTCGCTCAATATCATTTAGACTTGGTATTTTCCTCTAGTGAGGTGATTATCGAGGCAATGAATGTTCCCGACAGAAATTGGGATGATCTACATCATAGATATTATTTCCTTCCCAGCCTTAGGAGAATAGAGGCGGGAGAATTTGTTTTGACCATGAATGGAGATAATCCTTGTACTATCAATCCTTTGGCTACACACAAAGTTTATGTCGAGGGTAACATGGCAATCATTTTTACAATCATTCCAATAGATATTTCCAAAGGCCCTGGCTTCGTGGATAATTTTTTCGTCGGAGCAAATTGCTCCCCCAAAGAGATTCAAAATTACACCGAGTTATTCAAAGAATTCCGCGATGTTTTTTCTTGGTCTTACGAGGAGATGTCAAGCATCGACCCACAAATTGTCGAACATGAAATCACAAATTACCCTGATGCCAAACCAGTCTGACAGAAGATTCGTCCGGTCAATCCTCGAAAAGTGGTGACAATCAAGGCAGAAGTAGAAAAACAACTCAAAGTCAATTTTATCTACCCTATACAATTGACAAAATGGGTGTCAAACCCGGTTCTGGTTAACAAGAAATAGGGCATGATTCACATTTGTATGGAATTCCATGATTTGAATAAGGCATGTCTGAAAGACAATTTCCCTACCCCGTTTATCGATCAGATTGCCGATGAATGTGTAAGCTGCGAAGTCTTTTAGTTCATGGACTACTTTTGGAGATACAATCAGATTCAAATCAAACCCAAGGAACAACATAAAACAACTTTTATTTGTCCTTGGGGTACGTTCATGTATCGTAAGATTCCTTTTGGCCTGAAGAATGTTGGATCCACCTTTCCTTGGGCCATGTATTTCACTTTTCACGACCTTAAACACATAGTCAAGGAATACATTGATGATCTAACATCACGTTCTCGCAAGAGGTATGATCATCCTGCCCATTTACGACTAATATTTGAGAGATGTCGCTACTATCAAATTTGCTTGAACCCTAACAAGTGCAGTTTATGCATGACGTTAGGTCATCTTTTAGGATTTATTGTATCGACAACATGGATCATGGTTTATCCTCTCAAGGTTGAGTTTATAGTTTAATTTCCTCCCCCGTGCATGACACCCCAAGTTTAGAGCTTACAGGAGAAAGCAAATTTTATTCAATATTTTTTCGCTAATTACGACGATATCACTAAAGGGTTTACGCATATTTTGAAAAAAAGGGTCCCATTCTGTTGGGATGAAGCTTCTGAATGCTCCATTGAAGAGTTGAAATGTTCCATGACGTCTACCCCTCTGCTCCGGCCTCCAGATTATAATAGATATTTCTTGTTGTATTTGGATGTTGCGGAGTTGACCATCGACATGGTTTTGGTTCAATAAGAATATATGCTCGAAGAGAACAATATGCATTACCTTAATCGAGGCCTGGTTGGACCCGAACTCAACTAATATAATGTTGAGAAACTTGACTTGGAAGATGTTCATGTTGTCCAACGGTTCAATCACCTAATGTTTATTTGCAATACCACTGTCATTGTCGTTGTCAAAAAATTCTAATATGTGTTAACACGGCGGGCCATTGGCAGAGATATTAGTAGAGGGATAGTCATCTTACAGTAGTTTGACTTGGATTTTTTTTATGCGAAATCCAAAAAGTCATTGTTCTTTGTTGAGCTCATATCGAAACTTTCAGTCGAGTCTAGTGATATCATGCCCAAAACGTTACCTATTAATGAATATATTTTTCTAATTTCATATTTGGACCCCTGGTATGGAGATATACTTGTGTATCTCTAGAGTTTTAAGTGCCTCACTTCTATTTCGTGTGATGAGCATTGACGAATTTGACATCAGGCACAAAACTATCTCATACTAGATGACACTTTGTATCGTCGAGGCGTATATTACATTCTTCGGCGATGTCTTACCCATGAAGAATAAGATCTTGTTTTGAATGACTGTCACACTAGAGAATGTGGTGGTCATTTTTCTGGGTTGGAAAGAGCCCAAAATATTCTACGTGTAGGTTTCTTTTGGCCCTCGTTAATCAAATATTGTGTAGAGGTAGTCAAGAAGTGCCACTTGTGCCATATCTTATGTCGAAATATGTGAGCAAATCCTACTTCTATGTTTCTAGTCATTGATGTTGGTCCTTTCACCAAGTGGGGGATTGATTTTACTACATGTCACCTAGATTTGGCCAGGGGACATCGTTACATCATCATAGCAGTAGACTGCTTCACGAAGTGGGTTGAAGCTATGCCAAAGTTTAAAAATTATGGCGAAACAATGACTCTGTTCATTTTTAATAAGATAGTAGCAAGGTTCGATATCCTGAAGGAGATTTTCATTGACCATGGCAGTCACTTCCAAAATAAAATAATGATTGAATTAACGTCAAAGCTCAGGTTCAAACAAGAACAATCGTCACCTTACTACCCGCAAGAAAATGGTCAGGTTGAAGATGTGAATAAGTCTCTCAAGACTATTCTTCAGGAGCCGATCAATTCTGCCAAATCAAATTGGCATTTGATGTTATATTAAATGTTGTGGGCCTATCGAACGTCTGTAAAGAATTCCACCATTTTTTCATCGTTTCAACTCGTATACGGGATGGAAGAAATATCACCTATTGAGTGTTAAATTCGTTCTTTAAAATTGGCATTGGAGTTACTGTTGGATACTTCACCTCTTGAGGAACGCCTTCTATATCTAGAGTAGCTCGTTGAGCAGTGTCGTGATGCAGCCTTAACCAATGAGGCTCATAAGAAATGAGTCAAGTGTCAGTATGATCAATCCTTTCATCCTCAGATCTTATCTGAATGTGATCTTGTCCTAGTCTATGATCAAGACAAAGATCCCCTAGGGGCAGGAAAGTTCAAACCCATGTGGTTATGACTGTTCATTGTGAAAGTGGTCTTAGATATGGGTGGTTATCATCTGGTTGATTTTGAGGGAAATTCCTTGGTGGAGCCTAGAAATGGGCTCTACCTTAAGAGGTACTACTCTTAGGTTGGTCACCTAGTTGACTTATTGTATATATGTATAACCTCTTATACATTTTTTGTCTTTTTTTGTTTTGTGGACGTGTGGTTATTTATATCTTATTTTATACTGTGGTAGATGTCAAGTGAATCATAGGTTTATTTTGGGTTCACGGATGAAGCTATCCGACACACTCAGAGTCTTGCTTCCACAGCTTGGGTGATTTTCAAACCTGGAAGCTAGTTGCTATCTTCCAAAGAATTTGTCTAGGCAATGCTACAAAAAATGTTTCAGAGTACAATGTAGTGATAGAATTTCTTGGTGACGCTTTTTCACATGGCATTTATTACCTCCGGGTCTACCTAGATGCTCAACTAGTTGTGTCCCAATTAAATGGGGTTTATCACGTTTCTGATCCCACTCTGCAACGATGATTCCTTAGGGTACATTTCTTAGAATGATATTTTGATTGCATTACGTATATCCATGTTCCTAGGAGATTTAATCAGCTAGCATATACTCTAGCTAATCAAGTTTTAGATTGGCATGTTGCTCACATATAAAAAGAAAAGAAAACACATACATATCTAAATGCATTTGTAAAAATGTCATCCATAAGACAAGAAAGATGTAAATATATATATATTTCCAAAAAATAGTGTTATGAGAACATAGGTCGGCATGAAAGCCTCAAAAGTCATCATTTTACATCGATGGGCTTATGCCCTCAAAAAATACATATAGTACAAAAAGTGCTATTGACACATCAATGGTCCAGTACTATGTAAGGATGAGGCCTATTGGACCTACGATAATGTACAATGACATTCACAAGACACCATAACAACTGGACCTAAGTCCGAGGAACCCCTACTACATGTGGCTACATAGCAGGGGGGAGATCCTTGATCTCGACCATAGGAACGACACAAGTGAGCGCAGTGAGGTTGCACTCCACTCATCGCAAGACTCGGTTAGCCTCTTCGGATGGGGGTCCTCCTATAGCTGTTGGTCCTACCTCGGGTTGAGGATGGCATCAAGTCCTGGCGAAGTCGACTGGTCGAATAGGCCCCACATATGTACATAACAAGTTCATGAGTCAATACTCTATACACACATAAAAATGATAGATATGAAAATTAAAAATTAAATAAACTTTAAAATATGTGTTACCTATCTCGTCACGCTCCTCACTGGGAGGCACAAGAATGTATGGGTCTTTGTTGAAGTTGATCCCTGCATATGGGTAATCCTCGATCACTGGGATCTGACCTGCCCACCAGTTAGAAAAATTGTCATCGAAGGCCTCTATAGTACTCCCTCCACCCTGTCTAGGTAGAAAAGCTTCCCACCTACTCATTACTTGGAAGAAGGCTACATTCCCTCATACTGTCTCTCTGGGACTGAGACTGGGCAGCATATCAAAGAAGAAGGAGAAAAAGATAGTACCAAAACTGAAGTTCTTGTTGGTACACCGCCGACACTTTGTAAGTTGTATCTTCATGCCTACAAGCATGGTGGTACTCTAGTAAAAAGTGGTGGCCTCCAAGCATTGAATGGAACAATGCATATCTGCCCAAGAGGCCTGATGAAGTGTTGTGGATCCAGTTCCCCACCCAATAAAAGGTAAGATCACAAGTAAAGAGAGGTTGGTGATCTTGTGGATGGGAACCTGAGAACCTACCTTCTCATTGTCAGCCTCATAATACATCCTAATGTAGTCCTCAAAGTTGAATGACACTAAGGGAAAGGTCCTCAAGTTGATTGGTTCCCCTCTTCTTGAGAGGTTGGTCAAAAAGTAGATATCCTCTATGGTTGGGGTTAGTGATTAACCCTCTAGCATGAATGCCTCAACATCAGGATGCCAATACTCCAAAAGAGCATTGAGGAACCTCAGTTGTGCCCTTAGAAATGGACACTGGAAGAACTTCCATAACCATTTTAGTTCAACGATGGACACAAGGGCCTCCTCAACCAAGACATTGAGCTCCTCCTACTCTCTCTCTCTCCAGTGAACATACATCCTATTACATGGCAAAAATAGAGAGGAGTCAGTGCTTGTTTTTTATTTTTTCAAAGCACAAAAGCGTGTACGCAGGATTSTTTTTACACAKTTGTGTATGTACATGGGTTGTTTAGTATTCTTCCTAAGTACATACGTGGTTTGGCCTTGGACACCCCACATACATGCATGGAAACTCGTTTTACAAGAGTGTGCCCCCTCCAAACAAAAAAATAAAACATAAAGGAAGAAGTGAAATGCAAATGTGGGTGTTTTGTACTTACTTGCTCCAAACATAAGGTCGTTTCATCCATTGAAGCTCCCAGAATCCACTCTTTTAGCAAAGGGTTTTTTGACCTGTTGGTTGATTTTCTAATTGCAATGGTAAAAATGAGTTGTCCACTTCTATTTATAGAATGTTTTGGCCCTTTTTGCCCCTTTTTGGCCCCCTTTGTATTTTTTCCTATCTTGGTGATCACTCGATTTCACTTCTGAGTTTTCTATTGGTCGTTTTAGTACTCTTTTCCTTTCAGTTTTGGTGATTTTTTTTGGGATTGGTCACATTTTTTTTATAACCTTTGGTAAAAGTTATTTTTTCCAACATTTTTCATATAGGTTAGGATTTCATTCCCATTTGTTACATCTCATTGACTTTTTCACCTTTCCATAGGTTCGACCCCACAAAAGTACGACATAGAACCTTCATTACTTCTTTAGAAGTGTCGTAATTAGGTGGTAGAGTCTACCTTTACATGGATGCCCTAGGTAGATACTTTGGTACATTTTTGGCATCCATGATGTCAATTATGACTATAGGATTGGGACTCCTCATTAGCCCCGTCATGATTACATAATGAAGCCTCATTATTTTGTTCATCATCATCCTAGGCCTTACCCTCGGGACTCCCTAATGAGCATTCTTTGTTGTCTTTCAAGCTCACTTTGAAATTCGAAAGCAACATCCAACGAGATTGAATTTATTCTTTTCGATCTCGTCTGGATTACTTGAGAAAAGTAACCCCCTGGAGTCTTCTTTAAGCCCTTTTCAGCCTCTTTAAAATGAAAATATTGCCAAGCGATCTGGTTTCCCTTCACACTCACCAAACTCAAATTTGAAGGTACATCTATCCGATGGTAGTTTACCCCTTTTCCGGTCTGGATGGATAATTGTACGAATAAAGGTATGCTCTAGGAACTTTGGTTCGCTAGAAGAGTATTCTCATGCGTAAGTTTAACCATTTTTCGGGCCCGAGGGACTAAATCTTCGTAAAAGAAACATTCTCCTTTTTTGTACCTACCTTTTTTAGTCCTTGGAGATTACTTAAGAAAAAGGAACTGCCACATAGTCCATAGTTAATCTCTTTTCAGAGTCCCTAAAATTGAAAATATCACCGAGTGACCTTGTTCCTTCACACTCGCTAAATTGGTCCAGAACAACATCTATTGTCATGATTTTAACCCTTTTTCTAGCAAATAGATTATAGCGAAAAAAGGTTGCCTCGGGAGATTCATCTCGCCGTGAGAGTTATCCTCAATTACTTTTATACTTTTTCAGGCTAAGGAGACTAAACTCAGAAAACGATTGTGAGTCTATAGTTAAGCTCTTTTCAGACACCTTAAAATTGAAAATATGGTTGAGTGATGTTGTCTTTGTCACACTCATTAAAATGGTTTTGAACAAACGTCTTTTCAGTGCAATTTTAACCCTTTTTCGAATCAACTAGACTAACTCTGAAAAAGGTACTCCCTGGAGTGTTATTTTTGCATTTTTTCAGACTCTCTAAATGTGAAAAAACTATCGAGCTTACCTTCTCTGGGCTCATAAAAATTACATAGAAGGGATCTCACTGTTTCATTCTTAATCGCATTGCAGGTCTCATCTTTGCATGTTTGTCCTAGTTCTAGATCCATGTTGCTCTCAACTAAACCTTTGAAGCATTCCTTGCACAAAATCCTTGCAACACTTTTTGCCTCTACGATCTAAGACCTTGACCCATGGAGTAATTTTCCCTCAGTGTCCTTATCCTACACATGTCTCCTTTCCCTGATCATTAGTATGTTCCATGCGCTTGGAACCAGTTTACTTTCTCACGACACTCATTCCTCCTTTGTAACGTAGCATTATTTTATTCTTTTTCAAAATATTTAAAAATTTGAAAAAGACAAAAAAATCAAATATTCCAAAAAGAGGGGACAAGAAATATACTTTCTTTTTTTGGCAGCAAAGACGGTCTCCCTTGGACAAAGCACATCCTTCTATTTTTTTGTCAAGAATTGGGATCTAGTATGGCCTCAGGAAGTTGTTCTCACTACATAGAGGTATGTCCTCCTCTGTTTGGTTACTCTTCCAAACATATGGAGAGTTTTCATTGCCTCCTGCATCAGAAACTTATGTCAATGTCATGCTGTCTGAATCTGATCATCTTTCATGCTTTTGTTTAAGTGAAGTTTTACCTAGCTTGAGTCGACCTTTCTATAGTTTGTCTCTTGAATTTCATGAGTCAACCATCCCAAGAGTCTAGTCAAGTCCATATTCAAAATCGATGAAGTTCTCTTCCCGATCGTTGAGATACTCTATTATTTTCCCCATGGATTGTCGAAGACCTTAGGGTAGTGAGTTATACACTCCCATTATATGCATACTTGAGTTTTGAAGATATTGAAGTTGTTTCTCGAGCTATGAAGACCTCATCTCTAGCCACATGTTCCACTAGCTTCTTGAAGATGCACACTATGATTGTATATCTTCGACTGATTTTGAGATGTAGATCCACTGTGTATTTCTCATGCCTACACTTTATATATTTATTTGACATGGATCTGCATTGTATTTGATTGGAAACCATGATTTAGTCAATCTTGAGCATGGGTATGCCCACCTCAGAGAGACAAATGTTGTTTTTCATATGGCACCTCCTGAACTCTGGTCCTAGGCTCACTCAATTTTGTGCATTGGTGAAGATGTTGCAATGTATTTCAGCCATCTTTTTCTCTTATGAACTCATACATTAGGGGGCATATTTTACAGCCCTAAGATTCCCTACTCATGCATACATGGCATTGGCCCTCTTACTTGCATAATTTTTCAAATCACTGCTGAGGAGATATACTTAAGAAACAATTTTTTAGAGCATGTACGCGCCTTGCACCACTACATCCCACGTACATACACTTTATGCATGCTATAAATTCTACGTACATACACTTGCAGCATAATACACAACTCGTGTATACCTCCAAAATTTGCAAAAATAAAAAATTTGTAAGGAACTCGGTGGAATTTACGGGCTATTGGAGATTTCCCAACCAATTCACCTATTATAGCCCATCCCCCAACCGAATAACCATCCTTTTGTCATATAAAAGGAGGTGTTGGGGTCTCATTTCATAACCAAGAATAAGAATTGTGAAACTCTTCCCAATTTCACTTCCCTTCCTTGCCCAAGAATTTGCAACCTTTTGTGAGGAACTGCCTCAACATTCCCTCTTCAACCCCTTTTCTTCCATTCAATCCATTCCCTTTCCTTGAGTTGATTAGTAGATTGTGAAAAGAGGCTTATTGAAGGTGCACTTGGAGCATTGTAAAGAGGAGACTGGACCAGGTTCGTGGATCGGTGACCAGAAAGGATTGTAAGTTTCAGTCCTTATTTAATGAATAAAATAATATATTTTCCTTGTCCCAAATGATGATGTTTATGTATTTTATTTGATTTATAAATAACATCTGATATTTGACACTAATTTATAAATAGAAATAGCATGCTTGTAGCCATGTTTTCCTAGTCTTGGATGCATGCCATCGTTGGGAGGAGACTTCCAGTCTTTGGAGATATAGAGCTTGAGGAGATCATCACCAGACTTTGTATAAAAGGGACAGTTACCAATCTTATCTTCTACTTCTTTCTTTTCATTTATTTTGGTATGTTTGGGATAATGTAAAAACTAGATTGACTTTTAGATGATCATTTTCTCTATCTATATCCTAAACCCTAGTATAGTTATAGGGGGATTTTCCCGCGAGCAATCAGTTACATGGAGATATGTATAGAATGTCAACAAGTGAATACTAAACAAAAACATCCAAGATGATTAATACAACCACACGCTATTCCTGAATCAAAATGGGAAGTCATTTCGATGGACTATATTTGTTGGATTTCCATTGACGACAAGGATACATGATTATATCTTTGTGATAGATGACACTCTAACGAAGAGTGCACACTTTATTCCAGTGTGTACAATGTATCAGGCGCCAGATATAGCTAGAGTATTTGTCAGTGATATTGTGAGGTTATAGGGTGTAACAAGAAGGATCATATATGATCCAGGATTGATGTTTACATAACAATTTTGGACTAATTTCCAAGAAGCATTGGGAACAAAACTGAATTTTAGTACAAGATATCACCTAGAGACAGACGGAAAAAAAGAGAGAATGAACAAGATTTTGGAGGATATGTTGCATATGTATGTAATGGATCAACATAATGTTGGGAGGAATTTTTTCCACTGGTAGATTTTTCATACAACAAAAGTTACGAAAGTACAATTAAGATGGAGTCGTTTGAGTTTATTTATGGGAGACCATGTCGGATGTCGTTGAGTTGGCATCAAATTGATGATAGGGTCTTGATGGGTCTAGAAATGTTCCAAGAAATAGAAGAATAATTTCAATCAATAAGAAAAAGGATTAAAGAGGCGCATGATTGGTAGAAGAGTTATGCGGATGCGCAATGCGTTGACCATAGTTATGATATTGATGAGAGAGTTTTTTTGTGGGTAAAACCGCACAAGAGTTTGATCAAATTTGGAAAGGGTTCCAAAATCTCTCCTAGGTTCTTGGGACCTTTCGAGGTATTGGAAAAAAAGGAACCCATGGCTTACCGACTAGCCTTTCCTGATTCTTTGAGGCGTATGAATGATGTATTTCATGTATCTGTTTTATGACATTATATTAGTGATCCATCGCATGTTATTGACATGAGTTTGGAGGTGACGGACGAGGGTTCTCTCATCGCAGAGCCAATCCACATTAGAGACCATCACAATTGATAGATGCAACGTCAAACATTCGATCATTTCAAGGTCTTGTAGGACACCTATAGTCCACGCTCGACGACATGGGAGGATACACATGAGATGCATCAACAATTTACTTACTTGTTTGATAGATTAGATATGTAGAACTATGTCAGATACATTTATTTACTTGCACCTATATAGTGTACAAACTTCGGGACAAAGTTTAAAACAAGAGGGGGTGTATGTAACATCTCGTTCTACTGTGTACACTCTTATTGACTTATTATTTGAGGACACTTGCGTGCAAGTGATCCTTCTTTAGTACATTATGATTTCATTTTGATTATGTGTTATATATGATGTTGATGATGTATTTTAATTCATTGTTTCTTTCAGATATATATGTATTGAGATATATTATTGACAAGTTCTCCTGAGTGTACATGACACGTGACAGGCTATGGATGTTCATGTCATCAGTGAGCTTCCTTGGAATGCCTATCGAGTCAGTTAGTGGATTGTATTTTGATTGATTATTTTATTTTATGCACATTTAATACACGATTGATTACAATAAGATTTATGTATATGAATTATTGACACTATTTTTGTCAGTGGATACAAGCTTGATGATCCTTGCTAATCTAACTCACATAAGGAGTAAAGGGGTCATGCACATAAACCAGACATTAAGGGAGAGGTGTGGCAATGCCCCTATCACATCCTACTAGCACTCTTACCGTGGCTTGAATTGTAAGTTAACGATTACCTAGTTCTAGAGGACCATGATGTCGTGGGGGCGGACTGAGACAGTCGCTCATGAACATTTCTAAGGGGCGCACAATAAGGAAAAATCCTTATTACTTAGAAGCCCTTAGTCTCTCACAAGTTTGACTGAATGGAGTATTGAATCCAAGGGCTGAACAAACTTCCAAAACCAGTCTAAGGCGAGTGAAACGATTAGAGAATAGAGGTGCGTCTTGAAGGGCACGTTGCGTAATTAAAACTTGAGTCAATAAATCTAGGTGGCCTAGAAAACATTTAAAGGGTTAGACCTTGTTAGAATAAAATAATTAATTTGACGGTAATTATAAATTAAAAATCCTAACAAGAGTCTAAGCATAAGTCTAATACTAAGTCTAAGTCTAAATTTAAATAAAGGACTAAATGCATTATGACATAAGTTAAAATATTTGAGAATATAATCAAACTCTTGGAAAAAGGGAAACAAAATTTAAATGTTCGATAAAATGCACATGTGTGCATGAAATTAATAAAATGGATTTTTAAAATAGAAATAAATAATAATACGAGAGAATAGGAGTACACATGAAATATAATATTGAGTCAACCTACCTCTAGTCTAACTAGAAGAAGACTCTTAATCTAGCTCTAACTAAGAGCTCGTTAGGAGACACTCATTAAATGAAAATTTGGGGAGCAAAGGGACAACTAAGAGCGAAAATAGGAACAAATTGGGGAATGTGAGGGAAATTGGCTTTTTAAATAAAATAAAAATGGTTTTTACTTGTGCAACTTGGGGAGAGTGTGACAAGTGTGTGGGTCAACAATCTTAATTAAATTAATTTAAAATGTTAATTATTTGTGCATGGGGACATGTGTCATTGAATATTTTTCTATAAAAAAAATGGTGTAGAAGGAAAATGGATCTCACATTTCTTGGTAATGTTATGCTACCAAAAATTTGTCGACTATATTTTACTTGTGAGAGTTGGAATAACAAGTTTGTAAAAAGAGTGGAAGCTCTTCCTTGTGAGGAAAGTCTTGGAGCTATTTTTTATTGGTTTGTTGTGTGTGGGCCCTTTGAGGCTCGGGGGGCTAAGGGGGAGGAAGAGTACCCCTAGCATTGGATGGGAGGCACCAGTGAAGTTTCGGTGATTACAAAGAGGGAGTACAAAAGGAGCGCATGTTTTTGAAGGACATCTTCAAATCTCAGTCTTCATTGGTTCCAATATTTATTTCAGAAATTTTTATTGTAGTAAGAGTAACTTTATAAGTAAGAATTTTTGAATAAACACGGTGGAATACCTCACAATTTTGGAAACTAAATTATTGCTCGTTACCAATAAATTGTAATTTCAAAATTAGAATTCATGGATCTTTTAAAAATTTAATTAATATCCATAATTTAGAGTTTGATATTACCATTGCATTTGTTAATAATTTCTAGAATTTAAATTATGTATAATCATTGTTATGTGAGTTAGGAATTTGATATTGAATAGTTAACTCGTGGACCCATTCATTTCGACCTGGACTCAAGAAATTGTTAGTTGTTGTCAAAACATTTTATTGTTGAACTTCAATAACATATTGGATTGTTGCCAATTGGGTTTACACACCCGTAATATACATAATACTTAATTGTTTCCAATGTAGATCTACAGTTTTAGAATGATCTTATTTAATTGTTGTGTAGTTAATAGTATCATGTAATCAAATTCTTGTATGGTCACATACATCTTGAATCTTAAAAATCTAATGAATTTCAATGGATCCTATTGAAAATGCATATCCTCTTTACAAATTTTCCTTGGATTGTTATGAAGTTAAATTACAAACTTGGAAACCAAAATCTTGATGGGATACTGTAAGGCTAGTAGCTATCCTAGAATTTAGAGCTCTGTAAAGTCGTAGTAAACCTTAAAAGATCAGAATTGATTTTGTTGTCGTTCACAATTCGTTTATATTCCTTTGGAGAATTGAATTTAATTTAAATTTGCTTCTTAATCAGATGTAACTCTGTTGTCAAGTTGTAGTGACATCAGGGTTTGGGTTTCTTTGTGAATTGGAATTTCGTGATCGTTGTGTGTTGAAATGATTTTATGGAAACTAAACTGTCGGGGTAGTTGCAAACAAAATTTTCATCAGGGTAGTTGCTGAGTTTGTTGGATGGATTGAATCCATTGGATCGATGCAGAGTCTTAATATGGATTCTGTGTATAGATTCGTGATGGTCGCTACATAGTAGTTTTTGATATCCTAAAATTGTTAGAAATAGATTACAAGTTGAATTTAAAAATAAATTTTCATTTATGGAAAATATGAATTTAGAATTTTGGAATATGTAATTATTATTTTTATGATTGTTGGGAAAAGGTTTGACTTGCCCAACTGTCCTCTTTTGATGGAAACATGTATGAGACAAAAAAATTAATAAATTAAATGTTGGAAGACAAATGGAACAACCAGGTTAAAAATAGCTAACTATGCCTCCGAGAGTGGGGAACAAGTTTGAGTTAGGTAATAGCTAATTTTTACAAGTGTCATAAATTGAATTCTTCCACTAGGAGCCCCTAAAAAGCATGGATTTGCAAAGCTACAAATTTTCCCATGGAGGGAAAGGAATGGAAAGTTCTAGGGACAAGGTAAATACAACATATGTGGGAGGCAAGACATTGCTTAGTATGTTGAGGAATGAGAAATGTTTTTCCTGTTATGAACACATTTGGCGCGAGGAAAAAACATTTCTCAAATGTTGAAGGTGACAGTGGCTAAGGAGTGTGGCTTAGTTTTCCCTTATCAAGTCATGGTCAGCCTAGGGGGTGATCAAGAGAAGTGATCATGATTATTCTTTTTCTACGATTTGGTGGAACGTGGTTTTTCCATTTGTTTCCCAGCATCAATATTCATATATGTATTTCAACTATGTACTTTTATGGTTGACATTATATTGTTGATGTTATATGGTTAATGTTGTGTTTTATATTCCATATATATAAATCAGAATCTATTAAGTGGACTGTGTTATCACATATAGTTGTCAAGGGTAGCAGGTTGCCCAAGTTTGCGGCTTGCGCAAGAAGCGTCAAAGCGCAACACTCAGGGTGGTCCAATATCGACTCAAATCAAGTGAGCGTGCAAGTTCAGTTTTCAACGGTTGGGATTCCATGTGAAGTTCAGATCAGCAACCCTCAAGCGATTGGGATCATAAAGTTGCATGAAGTTTAATGTCAAATAGAGGTCCGAAATCATGAGGAAAATCCTAGTCGTTGGTGCTCGAAAGGGCATGTGGTGAGAGATCAACATTTTGCTGACTCGC
>ML776632.1:353509-366514 GCA_009831015.1 Picea engelmannii | reverse complement strand
GAGGTTTTACGACATTTATCATAGTATGCATGTGGAGATCAGACCCACAAAGACTGTTTCCATGGTGTACTATGTCATGGCTTAGCATCCAGAGCTTGTCCTTCTCCTGAAAGAAAAGAAATCTTCATGGATAAGACATTTGTTTGAATATGTTGTAGAGGTGGAAGAAAACATCAGGTCTAGCAAGTGGGTTCATACGTAGGAATATCTCGAAAATTTGCATGAGTAAGAAGACTATCAATTTGTTTTGGATTCTGAGAAAGAATATAGTGAATATGAATCAGATCTAGAACAACAACAAGGAAGTGGGTGTGATTCACATTTGGAATCCAATCCTTCAATAGTTACAGATTTTTTGATGGGAAATAATGCATATCAATCTTATGATCAATTTCCAGAACATTTTGATGATGTAGCAGTGGGTGATTGCATAGATAACTGTATGTTCTTGGCTGATCATAGTTTTGATATTCTAAATCCGGCTGCACCATTATCTTGTGACCATTCTTACAAATAAGAGAATACAACTTTTGATGATCAAGATTTGGTTTCAAAAGAGCAAGGAGGGCATTTATTTGTAAGAAGAGAGAATTTTACAGAGGAGCAACATGGTCTTCTAAAGCAGCCAGGATTTTGTCACATTATTCATGATCCTGTGGCCATATACACAGAGTCATACATTTTAGATGTTCTGAAATTTTCAAATGGCATTATTTTTCCAATACTGACAAGTGAGTATGGTTTCATGAAAGGTTTCCAAGACCAAACTATAGATCCTTTTCCTTTATTCATTAAGAAAAAACATTGGGTGGAAATCAACTATCCTAGACCCACAGAAGACACAAAGCAACATGTATAGGAGGAGCAATTTATCTTCTATCCAGAGCCTTTAAGTGAGTAGCCATCACCTGGGACCAGTCATCCTGCATCGACTGTTCACCCAGCTATGCCTACAAGAGATATTCAACCATGTGTGAGAAGATGTGTAGCAGAGAAGTCTGTCTATTACAAATGTTTTGGAGTTTTTCGCTTGGCCTACGAGCCTGTGAAGGAATACATGGAGTTGTGTTTCCTTCATGTTTGGAAGTCACCCATCTTTATCCTGACCTCAACATTAGGAGAAAATCTTAAGAATGTAATTGTTCTGCTGTCACAGTTGCATTATCTTTTATCAATCACGGACGGAGTGAAGGAGCTTCCAGTTAGGAACTTACTTGAATGGCTATGGTGGAAATATTATTTCACCTAGCATTGTGTAAAAATCAATTATTTTAGGACTGTATATAAATAAGCTTCTTGAAGCATGTGTATTTATTTTTTGTTTTTAATTACCGGCATGTATTTTTCAGCAGGATGTTTTAAGCTCAACTCCATAGCCCAAT
Organism: Picea engelmannii; assembly: GCA_009831015.1. Taxonomy (NCBI): domain Eukaryota; kingdom Viridiplantae; phylum Streptophyta; class Pinopsida; order Pinales; family Pinaceae; genus Picea; species Picea engelmannii. The sequence continues at coordinate 365,132 of ML776632.1, read as the reverse complement.
GCATAAGGCAACTCGAACTGCTTGTTCTTGGCAGCTCGCAGGGAGCATGCCATCCCCTGTGGAGCCAAATGTTATCACATGTAGTTGTCAAAGGTAGCAGGTTGCCCAAGTTTGCGGCCTACTCAAGAAGCATCAAAGCATAACACTCAGAGAATTTCAATATGGACTCAAATCGAGTGAGTGAGCAAGTTCAATTTTCAGCGGCTAGGATTCCATGTGAAGTTCAGATCAACGGCCCTCAGGTGATCGCAATCATAAAGTTTCACGGAGTTTAACGTCAGACAGAGGTCTGAAATCGCGAGGTAAATCCTAGACGTTGGTGCTAGGAAGGCCACGTGGCGAAATATCAACATTTCGTCGACTCGTGGAGTGGAAAAGTCAAAGGGAAAAGTCACGAGGACTCACAAAATGTGAACTCGTGAGTTGATCTCAGCTGTTAGATCAAGGAAAGTCATGGACCGTCGATCTGAGGTGATCACAAAATCGGAAATTGGGAGAAGGGAGGTGAGTAGTATTTCAACTTCCCGAGACGCGAAATCCTAATTTGCAAAGGGGAGATCTGGAACATGAATCTTAGAGGGACTCATGGCACCAAATCTGAGAAGTCACGATTTCATTTTTCGGGGGTCTTAGCATGGAGCACGGTGAAAGTTAACGAAAGGTGAAATCACGAAGCACTAAGGGACTAGGCCCAGGGTCACGACCCAGGGTCACGACCCAAGGTCACATGAACAACGGGTCTAGGAGGAAGGGTTAATGCCCATCGCATAGTTGGTGACTCATGTTTTTGAGGAGGTAATCATGGCTGCCAATTTCAAAGTAGGCCCGACCGTCTGTCTGAAAAGGTCATTTTGCAAGTTCATGCATCGCGATATTTGGAATCAAGTGGAGTGGAGACTCTCAAAATGCGTAGTCGCAAAGCACTCCAGAAATAAACGCTAGGTCATGTCCTGACATTGCATGTAGGTAAGGGTGAAAAATCCACAAGGTGTGTGGCAAAGGATGAAGATGCTCGCATTCGTTACATAGTGAAACTGTCACGATTTCAAGAACATAGGGTGATATTAGTCGTCCGCCAGCAGTGCACAACAACCCCTGGGCATTTAACCTTGTTGCAATCTCGAGAAGGAGTAGTAAATGAAAAAGGAGTGGTGGTTGAAAGCTTCCATTCACTCCATAAATGGAAAGCATGGAGGGTCTGGTTGCAAAGACAAAGTTGTCAGCCAAAGGCCCCCCTCAATGGATGTTTTTGCTTGAAGGCCCATGCCGAGTTAAGGTTGCGTATGAAAAAGGAATGTAAATGTGTTGACCTGCATAGAATAGATATATATAAACAATGATACACACATTCACAGAGAGAATTGGAAAAAGAAGAAGAAGGAGAGAAAGAATGGAAAGAATTCTCATTAACCGTTACGAATAATGAATAATTTACACAGGATATAATCTGTATAACTCAATGAGTTTGACTTGAGGTGAACCAAGTCGCCATAGTGGTGGTCTAGAGTAATCTTGACACACACCAGCAGTTATGGGAGTGAACTGCCACCTATTCTAGTCTCTCAAGCAGTTATGGGAGTGAACTGCCACCTATTCTAGTCTCTCAGGCAGTTATGGGAGTGAACTGCCACATAGTTGAGTTAACTAGTCAACTAGTCTTCAGTTAACTGATTGAACATAAAGTAGTGAGGAGTTAACTCAAGGAATCAAGGCTAATGTGCCACTCTAGTGATGATACCAAGGCAAGGTTGAATTAGCATGGTGATGATCCCAATGTTGCATGGTGATGATCCCAATGCAACATCTAAACTCAACTCAACTAGTCAAACTGAAGTGTGACCTGAAAGAGAATATTCTCAAGGTGGAATATTCTCTCCTAAAATATAGGGGACTGGATAATGTCTAATTATGACTAATAAACAAATAAAAACCTTAGGAAAAAGAAATCCTAGGTGTGTGTGAAGTAACTCCAACACTCCCCCTGAACATCACTATGGTGAAAATAAAGATTGGGTCCCAACAACGAGGCCATGTTAGGTACCCAAGTACAAATATACACTAAAAATGAAGTGAGGAAAGAGGGAAAACCTCATGGGAACCCCCCCCCCTCAAGGTACAATGTATGTAAAAATAAGAACTATAGTTTCTAAGCAAGTGTGTCCTTCACTCCAAGACGACCTCGCAGAGAATGAAATTTATGCTCAGTGAAGGTCTTGGTGAAAATGTCTACCATTTGTTCTGATGAAGGATAGAAATGTAAGTCGATGATACCCTCGTGTACTAAGTCTCGGATGTAGTGCATGTGGATATCGATGTGCTTCGTCCGCTACCTCTGAACTGGATCTCTGCAGAACTTCAGAGTGCTCTGGTTTTCACACAATATGACGATCGACCAATGAAACTAAATGCCCAACTCAGTGAGAAAATTTTGTAGCCACATAGCCTGAATGGTTATGTTAACTACCCCTCTGTACTCTACCTCGGCTGAAGATAGAGCAGTGGAAGCTTGCTTCTTGCTCGACCAATAGATAATCCCAGAACCAAGACTGAGTGAGTAACCAAATGTGGACTTGTGATCAATGCTATCATCAACCCAGTAGGAATCAGTAAAACCAATGAGATCTAATGTAGAGTATTCTTCATAATGAATCCCAAAGGTGATGGTGCCCTATACGAATCGAAGGATGCGCTTTGCAACTTTCCAATGTAGCTCATGCAGCTCCTACATGAGCCTGGAAACTGCACCAACTGCATATGAGAGGTCTGGTCTGGAGTGTGTGAAATACAACAATCTCCCCACTAGATGTCTATACAGTGTGATGTCAACCAGTGGAGTCTCCCTGCCATCCTCAAGTTTGACTCCTGATAGGAAAGGAGTCGGAGAAGACTTGCAGTATGTCATGTGAAATCTCTCAAGGAGATCTCGTGCATACTTGGCTTGAGACAATTTAATGCCTGATGCATCCTGCCTAATCTCAAGTCCAAGGAAGAAGTGTAGAAGACCCATGTCCGTCATCAAAAACCTATCATGAAGAATCCTCTTGACTGTAACAATCGTTGAAGTCGAGCAACCGGTGATCAACAAATCATCGACATACAAAACTAAAAGTAGAAGTGAATCAGCCGTCCTGAGCATGTATACATTCGTATCAGATTTACAACGTACAAAGTTTTGTGACAACATGTAGGAGTCCATATTGACATACCATGCCCGCAGAGCCTTCTTAAGGCCATAAAGTGACTTCTTCAGTCGACAGACCAAAGATGAGTCCTGCATAAATCCCTGGGGTTGCTCCATGTAGATTTCCTCAGAGAGATCACCGTGAAGAAATTCATTCTTCACATCCATCTAATGGACTTCCCATCCCTTGGTTTCCGCAATGGCAAGTGCCAATCATATGGAATCTATATTCACTACTGGAGCGAAGGTCTCATCATAGTCAATACCATGAACCTTCTGAAAGCCTTTGGCGACAAGCCTGGCTTTGTATCTGTTGATTTGTCCATCTGTTGCGCTCTTGGTCCTATAGACCCATCTACATATGACAGGTTTCCTCCCAGAAGGAACTAGATCCCAAGTCTGGTTCTCGAGGAGGGAGTTGTAATCCTCCTGCATGGCGGATTCCCAAAAGGGATTTCCAGTAGCCTCGCCATAAGACTGTAGATTTCAATATTGAACCAAGAAAATATGCCTAGAAGGAAATGGTTCAGTGGTAGTGAGTGCAATAGGAGGCTCCTCGAAATCATATCGAGTCCTCCTAGTATCGGTTGGATCACCAACGATATCCCCTACATCTTGAAGAGTAGTATGTGCCCACTTAGGCCTCTTCTCCGGCTCTGCAACTGCATCTGGACGCTCTGACTCTGCATCTGACTGAACTGACTCTAAATCTAAATTTGAATCCTCTAAGTCCTCTGAATCAGAACACTCGTCTGAAGAAGAGTTGGCATGTTCATGCTCATCATCTCGGATAGGTGGAAGAGTGATGGTGTATGCATGCGGTTGTTGAGGTACATGCGAGACACTTTCCTCGAATTGGACACTACGCTCAATGATGAGCCGGTCTGAGGAAAGGTTAATAAGCCGATATCCCTTCACACCATCGGGGTATCCAACAAGAATGCACTCAGTTCTCTGTGGATCAAGTGCCTTCCTCTTTTCAGAGGGAATGCGAGCCCATGCACGAGAACCAAAAATGCGAAAGTGGGTCACTTCTGGTTTGAGGCCGCTCCAAGCCTCGTAGGGGGTCTTATCCTTGACAGATCTATGGGGAGATCTATTTTGGATGTATGTTGCACAGTTAAGTGATTCGGCCCATAGTCTTTGTGGCATTGATTTTGCATGCAACATGCAAGATGCCATCTCCTTTAGAGATCTCTGATGTAATGCGTCCTCAGCTATAAATGCATTATCTGAGGTTCTATGTCACATTCCTTGTACTTTTCCTTGGTTTGAAGGTTGGACCCACATATTATTTCACCTCTGTATATGTTGTGTTCCAAGTTCCACTGTGATAAGGCTTCACTTGTCTGTTGTACTTAATATTTTAATATTTATCAATCGGGTTTGATGTAAGAGATAGGGTTATTGTGTTTTCTTCTCTGTTGAATATAAGTCCTCAAGCCCGTATCATTCTGGATTTTCTCCCCAGACAATCCCAAGGTTGGGTTTCACTATAAAACGCTATCATAAACTAAACCCTTTTTTTTTCCTGTTAATCAGTTTGGTTTTAGGTTTTAACAGAGGTCATTACACCCCGCGGCCATTTCTCCAGAATGTTCTATGCAATATAATCATCAGCCTTGAGACATTGTAAATACAAAAACCTAAGTGAAGGTCGATATTGAATGCATAAACCATAAACCATTTACAAATTTTTACAGAGCATGTGGTTACTTACCTGTGCTTGTGGAGAACCATTGCCAGCATGTTGTTTCCACCATTTTCTTCACCAGGGTCGAGCATGACCAAGAATCACCAGTCGCGTGGAATAACACATTGAAGAGGAAATAATCCAAATGAGATTAGAGAGGAAACTACGAGAAGTGAAATGATACCTCGATCCCCTCGTTAGTAGGTAAGAGAAACTTTTACACGACCACACACACTTCCATGTGATTCTAAATGAGTGGAGAGCCCACATTAGGTGAGTTCGTGTAGTGTCAGGATGCAGAGTACTCGACAGGTTCTATCTCCATTAATGGTCCTGTCATGAATTGAATTCCTACATGCTATAATGGCCTAGGCTCTAGTATGACTTGGTATCCAACTCAATATGATTTTTCGAACCTCTTAGATGTTGTGTAGTATGTGCGAAATGCTAATCCGGTTGGACAAGGTTTAGTATTTACATAGAGTTTGAAAGCTTGGATTAAAGAGTTCATCGTATGTAGGGGGTTATATTTTAGTATAGTATTGTATTACTTGGTATGTTAGTAATCTCTAGTGGGCATAGGCTAGGGATTTTTTCATTCTTATAATCCCATAGATGTTTTCATTCTTATAATCCCATTTTAACAAGTTTTGTTGACTAGGGTTTTAATTGGATGGTAAGGTTTTTTTTCATTGTATAATGGCTTATATTAAGATTGTTATGCTATTGAAATAGTAAGTGTTATGGGTATGGTATAACCCTAGCACATAGGTTAGGGACGTTGGTAGTTATGTCTCCCAACTAATAAATGCAAATAAATGTATGACTCTAGCACGATTAACATGGTTTCATAGTGCATAGTAATTTAGGTTATGAGTTAATCTAATGAGAACACATTGGTTTAATTTTGTGGATCATAATAGTAAGATATGTTGGCTTTAAATCTCCTTCAGATTTTTAGAATGAATAATCCAGTGGAGTAAAAACTCTTATGCGCACAAAAGTGGAATAAGATTTATAAAAATATATTTATGTGCCATGAACTAGTTTTGAAATTGATAATAGACTTTAGTCTCCCTGACAATTTTTATTTTTTATTTTACTGAAATTTGGGGTACATTATGTATGGTATCAGAGTTATTGGTTACAACACTTGGACCTCAGGGAAACACTAGAAAATTATTTTCATGAAGGAAAAATCTAAGAAACAATATTTATTGTTACAAACATAAAAAATTGTCTCTTGTGAAAATGTCAGCGCATAATGAAGAAGGAGACAGACCTGAGGGGAACGAAAATCAAGAACTTCCTAGAGACCCAAAAAATCACAGTGAGGGAAGGTCAACCACCCAATTATTGGAAACAATGAGGAACCTTATTGTAGAATTACAATTGTTTAAAGCTGATAATGAAAAGTTGAAGAAGGCTCAAGAAGATCATCTGGAAATAAATGAAATGTTGTTATGCAGTATAGTAACAAAGAGGAGTCCAAAAGATAATGAGAGGGAAGAAGAGGTCATCAAACATTCCTCAAGGAATTCTAGTCACGAAACAAAAAAAAAGAAAACATTTTTGAGGACACATGCATGACAAAAAACAAGGCATCTACAAGAAGGAAAAGAAAACAGGTGGACCACCTAGAAGGTGAGTTCAAAAAGATAAAAACCTCCACCTTCGATGGAGAATCAAAGACTAGTGAGGAAGTTGAAGCATGGTTGTTAGACATTAAGAAATTCTTTCAGATTTATGATTACTCTAATAAAATGAAGGTTAGAATGACCATCTATAACTTAAAAGGAAAAGCTAGTATCTGGTGGAAAGACCTGCAGCTAGCGAAAGGATTGAAGGAAAAATTAATGGAATGGTCAGAATTAAAAAAGTATTTCAAGCAGCAATACTTATTAGAAAGTTATTACGAAAGAAAAACTAAGGAATTTTATCAATTGTGACTAGGACAAATGGCTATGGACGATATGCTAAATAAATTCCTATATCTGTTGAGGTTTGTGCCTTACATAAAAGAAGATAAGGTAAATATACAAAGGTTCTTAAGATGTCTACCAGAGTATTATAAGGACATAATTGAATTTTATAATCCTAAGTATTTAAATGAAGTGTTTCGAAATGCTCAAATGTGCTATGAATAGTACAAACAGAGATCTAAAACTCCCAAGGCATGTAAAGATAAGAAACAGAACAAAATGAATCACCATAAGAAATGTTTCCAACCAACCCCTTTCCCTAACATGAAAAAAGGATTTCAAAGGAAGGACTATCACTCTAATACACATAATAATCAAGGGGGAAATAAACCAGTTAATCTAGGATTCAAGAAGGTAGGGGACAACCCCAAAGAACCATTGAAATGTTGGGAGTGTGGAGAACCCCACCTGCGGAGAAATTGGACACACTTAAACCCATCAACAAGAACTTCAGTCCACAATATTCAAGAGGCTTCAACAGTTGGAGACATTGGCATGAGCGTGCATAAGATCAATGTAGTTGTGGATGGTAGATAAGGAGATCATCAATCCACTATTGTGGAAGTTGAAAGTAAAAATTCAAAGCAATAATGTTTCTATACTAATTGACCTAGGAGATAGTATGAGTTATATTACTCCATATTTAGTAGAATCGAACAAGATAAAGAAGGTAAAACATTCTAAATCTTGGTTAGTACATCTAGCAACGTGGACCAAAAGAAAGGTAACAAAATTTATTTCTGAGTGTGAACTTAGTATAAATGGTCAGAGTACAAAGTTAAATCTAAATGTGTTAGCTTTAGGTCATACGATATAATTATCAGGATGGACTGGTTAGAAAAACATAAAGTGATATTAAATTGTTATGAAAATTCATTTTTGTACAAGGATGAAAATAACACAACCAGAATGGTACAAGGAATCATAAAACTAGTTTCTGTTAGGAAAATATCAGCAATGCAATTTAAGAAATGTATTAATAAATGTTGCAAAGTATATATTTTTCAAGTAACTAATATCTTAGAGAAATAAAGAAAAGCAAGTTTGGAAGACTTTGTAGTTCTACATGGGTTCAGAGATGTATTCCTGGAGGAAATACCAGAACTACCTCCAAGGAGAGAGGTATATTTCTCTATCGATCTACTACCTGGATCTTCCTCGGTGTCCAAGGCACCTTATAGAATGAGTGTGCTCGAACTAATAGAACTGAAAATTCAGTTACAAGAACTGTTAGATAAAGATTATATCATTCGAAGTGTTTCACCTTGGGGAGAAACCATTTTTTTAGTTAAAAAGAAAGATGGAACGTTGAGACCGTGTATTGATTATCGCCAATTGAAAAAAATGAAAATTAAAAATAAGTACCCTTTACCTAGAATTAACAATCTCTTTGACGAGGTTGAAGGAGAAAAAAATATTCTCTTAGCTATATTTGAGATCTGGTTATCATCAAGTCAGGATAAAGGACGAAGACATAAACAAAACAACATTTAGAACATGTTATGGACATTATGAATTTGTAGTGATTGCATTTGGACTTACTAATGCACCAACAACTTTTATGTGCTTGATGAATAGTATATTCAACCAATATTTAGATAAATTTGTATTGATTTTTATCAACGATATTTTAGTTTAATAAAAAACTGAAGAATAACATGAAGAACATCTGAAAATAGTATTACAGACTTTAAGAGAACATAAGTTGTATGCTAAGTTTGATAAGTGTGATTTCTACCAAAGAAAGATACAATATTTAAGGCATGTAATATCAGAAGATGGTATTGTAGTAGACCCAGAAAAGATTAAATCCATTATGGAATGGCCTATTCCTAAATATGTAGCAGGCATAAGGTCATTTATGGGGATTACCGGCTATTACCAGAGATTTATCAAAGGGTTTTCCAAAATTTCCTATCCGATTACATCACTACATAAAAATAGAATAAAATTTAATTGGTCGCAAAAATTCCAAGACAAATTTGATGAACTAAATGGACTGTTAAGTACAACACCTATCCTAAAGGTATCATATCTAGGTAAAGACTTTATTGTTTGTGTGGATGCAAGTCAAGAGGGATTATGAGGTGTGCAAACACAACATGGACATGTCATCTATTATGAATCACACAAATTGAAAGAACATGAGCGCAACTATGTAACTCATGGTCTAGAATTAACAACTATGATTCATGCATTAAAAATGTGGTAGAATTATTTAATGTGGAGAAAATTTCTATTTCTAACATATAACAGTGGTGTAAAACATATATTCAGTCAGTAGTATCTCAATGCAAGACAAGCGAGATGGTTGGCCTTTTTAAGTGAGTTCGATTTTGAAGTACGACACATCAAAGGTAAAGAAAATAAAGTTGCAGATGCACTAAGTCAAAGGAATGATGGAATTTATCAATCAATTATCAGCAAGGTAGAAAATGATATTGAGGATATGATAAAATCTGCAAGAAAAAATGATGAAAATTACATCAAAACAACAAAACAATTGCAAGGAAATGTAGAAAATATGCACAAAATAGATCTCAGGATCGATAAAAATGGATTGTTAAGGTTCAAAGATAGGCTATATGTACCTAACTCTACTAAATTAAAGATGATGATTCTTGATGAAATGCACAAAAATCCATATCCTGGACATCCAGGATACCAGAAAACGATAACACCTTTAAGGAAACATTTTTACTGGCCTAACATTAAAATGAAATAGTTGAATACTTGTTTAAATGTTTAGATTGTCAATAGGTAAAGGTTGAACATCAACATTTGACAGGTTTGTTACAACCTTTGCCTATAACCGGATGGAAATGGGAAATTATTTCGATGGACTTCATCACAGGTTTTCCTAAGACTCAAAGATAAAATGACTCGATTATGGTAGTAATTGATAAGCTAAGTAAATATGCACATTTTATACCTATGAAATTTACATACAAAGTGATTAACATCGCCGAAATTTTTATTAAAGAAAATTTTAAATTGCATGGAATTCCTAAGATGGTGATTTCAAAAAGATATGTCAAGTTTACATCCAATTTTTGGAAAGAATTGTTTGCAGGTTTGGGTACTAATTTGAATTTCAGAACAAGTTACCATCCACAAACGGATGAGAAAACATAACAAATGAAACAAATTATCGAAGACATGTTACGAATGTATGTAAGAACAAAACCAACTAAGTGGGAAGAATGTATGCACTTAGTTGAGTTCGCATACAATAATGGGTATAAGGCATTAGCTAATATGAGTCCCTTGAATAGTTATACAAAAGGAAATGCAAAACCTCGATCAGTTGGGATAGTCCAGTTGACAAGATTATGGTTGGACCAGAAATTCCAAGAAATAGAGAAAATGGTAAAATGGGTACAACAAAACTTGAAGGAGGCACAAGATCGACAGAAACACTATGCAGACCTAAAAAGGAGACATCAAGAATTCAAGATTGGGGAACATTTATATCTAAAATTCAAAGCAAGGAGAATCTCCCTAAAGATAGTAAATTGTTCCAAGTTGGCGCCAAGGTTTTGTGGTCCTTTCGAGATCATAACTCGAATCAGACCAGTGGCGTATCAACTAACACTTCATGAAAATTTAAAAGTTCATAATGTTTTTCATGTTTTATTATTGAAAAAATATATTCATGATCCTACTCACATAATTGATTGGAACATGGTGCAGGTGAAACCAAAAGGATATTTCCAAGAGGAACTTCTATGCATTTTGGACAGGAAATAAACAATTCTTCGGAATAGATCCATCACCCAGGTAAAACTGCAATGGAAGCACTTTATCCCTGAGGAGGCCACTTGGGAGTTGAAAGAATAGATGCTGAAATCTTATCCAATTATGTTCCAAGAGAGTATTGAAAACTAAGGACAATATTGTACTTAAGGGGGAGAGGATGTGATATCCTCAAATTGTTAGAAAATAAATTCCAAGTTGAATTTAGAAATAAATTTCCATTTATGGAAAATCCGAATTTAGAATTTTGGAATATGTAATTATTATTTTTATGACTTTTGGGAAAAGGTTTGACTTGTTCAATTGTCCTCTTTTTATGGGCACATGTATGAGATTTTTTTTTTAATAAATTAAATGCTGGAATACAAATGGAACAACCAGGTTAAAAATAACTCACTATGACTCCATGAGTGGGGAACAAGTTTGAGTTAACTCAAAGATGATTTTTACAAGTGTCAGAAACTGAATTCTATCACTAGCAGCCCCTAAAAATCAGTGATTTGTAAAGCTACAAATTTCCCCAAGGAGGGAAAGGAATGGAAATTCCTAGGCACAAGGTAAATACAACATATCTGGGAGGTAGGACACTGCTTAGTATGTTGAGGAATGAGAATTGTTTTTGCTATTATGAACACATCTGGTGTGAGGAAAAACATTTTATGAATTGTTCGAAGGTGATAGTGGATAAGGAGTGTGACTCAATTTTCCCTTATCAAGTCATGGTTAGGCTAGGGGGTGATCAGGACAAGTGATCTTGGCTATTCTATTTCTACGGTTGGGTGGAACGTGGTTGTTCCAATTGTTTCCCAGCATCAATATTCATATATGTATTTCAGCTATGTTCTTTTATGGTTGATGTTATATTGTTGATGTTATATGGTTAATTCTATGTTTTATATTCCATATATATATATATATATACTAGAATATATTAAGTGGACTTTCTAGTCGTGTTAGATTCGTGGCTTGCCACTGTGTAAGAGTATCTGTAGTGACGTTTTCTGAAGTGCT
>ML776632.1:314217-353463 GCA_009831015.1 Picea engelmannii | reverse complement strand
TATGTATGTATGTATGTATGTATGTATGTATGTATGTATGTATGTATGTATGTATGTATGTATGTATGTATGTATGTATATAAAATTGTGCATATGTGCCTATTGGCCATGATAGACTTATTTCTTTGATAGTTGTTCAATTACTGTACAAAATCAAATACTTCAGAAAGAAGCAAGTATCAATAGACTATATGGAAATTTTCTACTATTATGTTGAGAATAGGTGGAAAAGAATAAAATTCCCAATTACATTCTTTTTTTGATCTATTAACACAAAAATATAACTGATATAGAAGTTCTGAGAATGTTTGAAAAAATACATTTATTACACTCATTAGGTCGCTAACCAAATAGTACAAATGGGGGTTCCATAGACCCAAGAACTCCATAACTAGTTTTAAACAAAGTTTTGAAAGAGACTACATAGAGACTGTTTGTAACTGAAGTGAATGTGTCATTGGACTGGTGAAGGAAGAACATGGAAATCAAATACCTTTTGTAAGAGTATCTATAGTGATGTTTTCTGAAGTGTTATAGTTGTGTGTGTGTGTGTGTGTATGATGTATGCATGTATGTATACAAAATCAAATACTTCAGAAAGAAGAAAGTATAAATAGACTGTATGGAAATTTTCCAATATTATGCTGAGAATAGGTGGGAAAGAATAAAAGTCCCAATTACATTTTTTTTTTATCTATTAACACCGAAATATAGTTGATATAGAATTTCTTAGAATGTTTGAAAAAATACATTTATTAAATTCATTAGGTCGTTGACCAAATAATATAGATGGGGGTTCCATTGACCCAAGAACTCCATAACTAGTTTTAAACAGAGTTTTGAAAGAGCCTACATAGAGACAGTCTGTAACTGAAGTGAATGTGTGCATGGACCGAGGAAGGAAGAAAATGGAACTCGAATACCTTTTGTAAGAGTATCTGTAGTGATGTTTTCTAAAGCGTTATAGTTTAGTGTCTGTGTACACACACACACACACACACACACACACACACATATGTATGTATGTATGTAAAACTGTGCATATGTGTCTATTGGCTATGATAGACTTATTTCTTTGATTGTTGTTCAATTACTGTAAAAAATCAAATACTTCAGAAAGAAGCAAGTATAAATTGACTGTATGGAAATTTTCTACTATTATGTTGAGAATAGGTGGAAAAGAATAAAAGTCCCAATTACATTTTTTTTTTTATCTATTAACACAGAAAGATAGCTGATATAGAAGTTCTGGAAATGTTTGAAACAATACATTTATTACAGTCATTAGGTCATTGACCAAATAGTATAGATGGGGGTTCCATAGTACATACATACATACATACATACATACATACATACATACATACATACATACATACATACATACATACATACATACATATATATATATATATATATATATATATATATATATATATAAACTGTGCATATGTGCTTAGGCACATTATAGACTTATTTCTTTGATTGTTGTTCAATTACTGTACAAAATCAAAAACTTCAAAAAGAAGCAAGTATAAATACACTATATGGAAATTTTCTACTATTATGTTAAGAATAGGTGGAAAAGAATAAAAGTTCCAATTACATTCTTTTTTTTTATCTATTAACAAAGAAAGATAGATGATATAGAAGTTCTCAGAATGTTTGAAAAAATACATTTACTACATTCAATAGGTCGTTGACCAAATAGTACAAATGGGGGTTCCATAGACCCAAGAACTCCATAACTAGTTTTAAACAGAGTTTTGAAGGAGCCTACATAGAGACTATCTGTAACAGAAGTGAATGTGCGCATGGACCGGTGAAGGAAGAATATTGAACTCAAATGCCTTTTGGTGACAGGAATCTTATTTCACAAAGAGCATTGTTATTTCCAACCTGCAAGAGAAGTAATTGCGAAGGTGTGAGTAACTTTACTAATATTCAAGTCATTAAATAATGAGATAAATAAAATAAGTCAAAGATGCAACTTATCTTGGATCCCGATGAATATTGGATTGTCTTCTTTTTCCTTTGCATAGTCAATCCACGATTGAGGAGGAGGAGGAGGAGGAGTGGGTTCATAACCATTTGATGGGTTCCCTCGCAAATAAAATGGGACCCATCATTAATTTATATCCATGCATAGAATTTCACTTGTGAAATTAAAGAAAGAAGAACACACATTTAAATAAAGTTTTGTTTCTTAATCATTCCTGTACATAACCTCTAAAATATTTAGAATATAAAATACAGAGAATGATTATAAACATAAAGGTACAGATTGTAATCAAAGAAGAGACTTGAAAAAGAATAGTTAAAAAAGAGGTAGTGACAACAAGCAAAAACGATACTAGTTTATCATTGAAATAGTCCTTTTACAGAGTAATCATAAAGAGAATTACCTAGCAATATTTATCAAAACCCTTTATAGAGGACCAAAAGAATGAACGGAATTTATTGTGACAAAGTTGACAATTAAAACAGAGCTACCAATTGTTCCCGTATCACACAAATGTAATTCCGACAAGGATATTGATCACTGTAAATAAATTTTTAAATTAATAAGTATTTACAGAGGCGCACATGATGGGATATGGATACATATTTGGGTAATGATCACAATAAGGAAATTGTTAAATTGAGAATTATTTACAAAGAAACAAGGATATGATCAGAGTACATAATTATTGTAAGAACTTAATGAGTTTGTTAAGGTTTATTAACACAATTGTTTTTTTATTCAAATCCGTGTTAAAACATTGCATCATGCATACAATCGAAGATATTGTGAATAAGGACGAATCTAGGGCACAATAAATAATAATTAACCCTTAACAGAGCTAGAGAGTTACGATTTCACTCAACAGGTTCTGGATTTAATGAATCTAATAACCAGTGAATATATACAGAGAAATGACGGTTTCCTTTAAAGTAAAATTAATGGTTTTTCAACCTTGCTATACAAATAGACCGAGAGTTCAGATACAAATTAACCATACAAACAATAAACTATCCAGACTGTAACAAATTTATTAAATACAATAAGCTTTGTGGACTACAACCAAGTCCTAGAATGGCAACAAATTAACACGTTAACTACATTCAATATTGACCTTCACTCTTGGTTTTGTATTTAAAATGTCTCAAGGATGATGCTTATATTGCACAAAACTTTACGGACGAATGGACGTAGGGTGTAACGACCTTTGTTCAAACATAAAACGAAAAAATTAACAATAAAAACAAAGGGTTTAGTTTATGGAAGTGGTTTACAGTGAAACCTGACCTCGGGATTGACTAGGGAGTGTTATCTCACAGTTTGTAGTTTAGGTCATAGGCCAAAGGATAGAGACCAAACTGGCATAAAATGAACCTTCCCCACCCAATGTCACCTCGATGGGGAGGTTCTTTCTATTTAGGGAGGTTATCCCAAGGGAGACGTCGCCGACAACCTGGGGTTTGAAGAGGAAGAAAGTATAAGGTCAATTTTAGAGTTCCCTCCTCACAGGTTACCACCAATGTCAGATGGTCCAACTGATCAACCAATAAATGAAGTGTATGCCCTATTGAAAACACCTGCCCGGAAAGAAAACAACAACAACACAATATATATATGAAGGCTATAACTCAAAGGGTTAGTACTTCATTAACTATCTGATATTATTAATAAGCAACGTACTGCAATAGATGTAAAATGAATTCAACATTTTGTCAATTAGCTATGAAAGACCAATTCAATAATATCTAAAAAGATGACTAAGCCAACAATATCTCTTACCAACAATTTACTCAGTAAATGCTTCAAATCATCATTTAATTGCTTATATTACACTTTTTCTACGTCAAGATGAGATATCCAACTGTGATGTCAGCCCTAAATTAGGTTAGCTTGGTTAGTTAGGGTTTCAAAACTTAGCTTTGAAAGTAGTTTTTGTACACTATAACTTCAACGTTGGAGGTCAAATATCAGTGCCTTAGGGTATATGGAGTCAAATAAGAAAAGGGCACAAGATTTTTGGAAGGATGATGACTTAAAGACTAGAAGTTAGGGTTCTATGGTGTTGCAAAGGAAGGGCCCTAGAATCAAAATCCTAGGGGAAAGAGGCTCACTCCGATGTTTCTTAATCAAGGCCTCGTGTTCTTTCCTCCTTCTCTAAATCAACTTGGCAAAATGGCTAGCCTAAAGAATAAGTCTAAGGGAGAAAATGTTATAAAGACAAGGCTTTCAAACCCTAGAAGATGAAAACCCTAGGTGTAGATACCCTAGGCCTAGGGCATCACCTTCTTTCAACCTATAAACTTCAACGCTAGCTCAAAAGGAAGAAGCAAGACAAGTGTAGCAAAGGCTAGGCTCTATCTCTTTTCTTCAATGGCTGAAAATATTTCTCTCTAAGGGGACATGTAACAATGACCTACTTGTGTGCTTGTTACCTAGGGTTTTAAATCAACAATATTATAAGTAAATGCAAGAAATTACACCTACAACCATTCATTTAAGAAGTTTTGAAAGAAAAATTACTTACATGTCATGAAGAAAAGCATAAGCAAACCCTAGTTGTAAACCTTCCTTGAGAGAAATGCCATAAAATGCCAAAAATATCCTTCCAATAGAAAGTGTGCCTCACTGATGCAGCAAATATAACCAAGAAGGGCGCAAAAATCAGACCTCACAAGTGTGAGTGAATTGTGTTATTTCAAAATGAGGAACAACATCCTCAATTTATATCATCCAATGACCCTTAATTAAAATTAGGTCATTAAAACAACAGACAAGGCTGATAACTAAAAATCATATTGTTTTACATTAAACTGCTAAATAAAACCCTAAATGAACAATAAGCAAGACATCCATCCCTTTTTAGGGAGACGTTGGCCATTTTTAGGGCAAAATACAACACTAGAAGACAAACGTTGGCCCTCATTGGGCCTCCAAGCTCTGCCACATGTGCCAAAATTCTCTGTCAAGGTACCACTCATTAGAGGTGATGTCATGGATCCTAGATGATGTCTTGGCGCATCAGAAAGAACACGTTCCACCTATAGTGGGTCAATCCCCCTGGGTGGGGCTCAGCCAAGGCGTCCTGGATGAAAACGTCTTCCTTCTTCTCTCGTGCAAAGGCTTGATCAATCATTGTCCTGTCTCTGCCCCTGATGAGGTCCAACAAACATATGATGGGCTCTTCAGCCCCATGGAGGTCCGAACTAATAATCTCCCCATGTGTATCGGTCCACTTGGTACTTGTCGGTCGGGCATGGTCCTGCACATCAAAAAATTCGCCCCCCATGGGCTCATTAGTCCTCGGGATCATAGCAATTTCAATCATATTTCATCATTAATTTTATCAAATTCATGCATAAAACCTCTAGCATATCATCTAATAGCTCAAAGACATTACAATGACCTCCTATACAAAGCTGAAGAAAAAGACAAAGTGCCCTATTGGGCCAACATCCATAAGAAAGGGAAAGTTCCCAAAGGATATCATCCAAGCCATGTAACATAAGGTGGTGTGGTTAGAGGATGTCCAGACATAGTGGAATACAGGGGTGATATTATCCATGGGTGCCTTTGTAGGAGGCAAGCTGTACCTGTCATGGATGTGATTCTTTCCAAGCCCTTCATTGCCTTTATTCTTTCTTTTCTTTATTACTTTTTCTTTCTTTTTATTTCAAGGTCTAAGTAGAGGACACTGCCTTGGTGTGGTGACCAAAGCTGACAGTGTTACCCATGAGTACTTTCACAGAGATGATAAGGTTGGCTTGTGATGAGAACCCCCATCCTCTTGGCTAGGTCTTGTTTTTTTTTTTTTCCTCGAGTCCCTCTTGTTTCTTATCGAGAGGCTTTTTATTGCCTTCTCGGGGATCCCTGGGTGAGGCATCTCTAGGTTTTATTTTCTATGGATTTTATTTTTTACCAGCTGCTTTTACCCCCTGGGCCTTTAGCCCCTTCTTCCCACAGGATAATGTGTAACCCCACAAATAGGTCATCCTAATGTCCGAACTAGGGGAATGGGATAGATGAATAGGATATAAGATGTAAAATGATAATATGGTGGCAGCAGACAATGGCTCTTCAAAATCCCCCTTGGTGGCTAACCAAAACCTATGGATACAGGCTTGCTAGGACACCTCGTTAATTCCCCCAACCATGGTCAAGTGGGTTAGTGTAAGATCCAAGCAGTTGTCAGAAATGAGAGGAATCTGATGCATATATCTGAAAGTTATAATGATCAAACATGACACATACCATGATACCTGGACCAATTACCTCATGGAGCAAGAGTCTTCTTTGATGCAAGTCCAAGACGAAGGTGATGGATGTTGTTGTTGCTGAGAGAACAAGTCCGATGAAGAAGAAGAAACATGGGCCCTCCAGGGCTATGCGCAGGTCAATCCTTCTCTCGATACTCCATGTCTAGGACCTGTGGGCCTCAAGACATGATCTCCTAGTTATCCCTAGAAATTGGGGATAACATCTGGCTCCAACTCGGGGACATGTGCTCACCGTAGAGCGCATGAGAACCTCAGCATCTCTGGCGTAAACCTGCAGACCTACTCTCACTCGAAAAGGGCATCAGTAACAAAGGTGGGGTGGTATTGCCACCCCGCAAATAGAATATATATATATATATATATATATATATATATATGACTGAAATAAAACAATCCATATGCATGTGGGGAAACAAACTAACATGAAATGTATATGGTATAATACACGGAAAAATGCCTACCTACCTATACTTACCTATGGAGTCAGGTTACCCCACCCTGATGGGGTTTGAGGAGGTGCCCGCTGACATGCACTAGGTGCCTTCTTCCCTCCAGTGTAGACAGGTAATAGGAGTCATTAACTGAATTTCTTTCGACCTTAAAAGGACCAAGCCAAAAATGATTGTTTTCTTTGATATTAGTAGGCTTCCCTTCATTGGCATCCCACATCCAAACCATGTCTCCCTCCTTGTACTCTCTGACTCTGAAATTAGTTGTTCCTTGAATAACCCTAGAGTTTTGTGTAGAGGGAGGTGGGTGGGACTCTGCTATAAAGACTTCCTGCTGTGAAGGATGGATTTGTACATCATCCTCCACCTTGTTTAGTATTTTTGTAGTCTATGATTCCTAAGCTTTGAGCTCATCCATGAGTTGTTGGTATTCTTCTTTTGTGGGCCATTTAATCTAATTCGAATTTTCCTCTTTTGCAAAAGGCGTATCTACTAGAGAATATCTATGAGGAGTCGGCCCGATTTTGTCATGTGCTTTGTCATATTTAATGGAATCACTGGAATTTTTCTCATAAKTTGTAGTTACAGGTACATTCTGTATATGACCAATAGTTCCATCTGATCCTTGGAAAAAGTTGCCAAATCGTTCTTTCATAGATGGTATCTTGATGACTTCTCTCAAAGGGAAGGTTAYGAGCATCTTGGATAATGCTCCTTCAAGGTCAAAATTCAGGTTAACCCTTTCAGTATTGGATGTTTTAGGAAAGATTACATCCACAAGTGGATTTTTTGTTTGGTTAGTGGAAGGTTGGTCCAACTTATTCCTTCTATACACCTRGAACTCTTGTTTCTTTAGCTTTTCTTTTGATTCCTTGTCTAGTTTGTTTATTACCACCATCCTGGCTAACCTGACTGCTTCTTTCATGGCCTCTTGATGCTCTTCAATGGTGATTTTTGTTTGAGGGACTTCTATGAAGTGGTCTATATTGTTTATTTGTTGATGGTCACCACTATTGTAAGGACACTCATATTCCCAATGTGACTCACTGCATTGAAAACACCAAGGATTTTCATCCACAATGACAGTGTTTGGAAATTCTATGTCTTTGAAAACGTATTTGTTCCATTCGACGAAATTACTTACTCTTTGTAATGGATAGCCATCTTCATCCAAATCTTCAGAGATATTAGAGGCATCGTCGGAATAATCACCCCAATTTGTGTCCTTTTCTATCAAGGGAAAAGTGGGGCAATCTCAAAATGAGTAAGCATCCACTGAAAAGGGTGTTTGTTCATTTTTCTTAGAATGACCAGTTTGCAATAATGTAGGAATCCCCTTGAAAGGCATTTGGTCATCTGAGTCCTGCTTTTTTAGAAACGAAATTTCTAACATTCCACGAATCCTTTCAACCCTTTGCAGGATACAAGACATACTAGTGCTTGGATCAGTTTCTTCAGACTTATTGGCTTCACTCATATCTTGATCTTCTAACATAGGTGTGTCCAATACAAATAGGTCATCTTCAAAGTTACGATTTTTGTGAGAGGCCATGCCCAAATCCTCGGATGGCTTATGTTGAATCGAGGCATTGAGAACATTTTTTGTGTTTGAGAAAGTTGTGTTCCATTTCCTTTTGGGAGGCATGAGTTTTACTTCAAGAATTTCTAGGAACTTAGGCTCAGCTTCGGGGACATCCTCATTACTAGATTCCTTGGGGTCATTATTGTGAGAGATATTGACTTGATTGATGTAGTCTTCAAACTCAAGGTTATGCTCAATCTGGCAAGCAAAGTTTTGTGCTTCTTCTAGAGTCGAGGGTGACTGATATTTGAGAGTAAACTGCAAAAATCCTTCCAATGAATACAAGTAGTGTTGGAGGACAACTTCTTCCAAGAAACTAGGCATGATCTTCTTGAATAAAAGGTTGAACCTATCATTGAAATCCCTATTGCCCTCGCTAGAGGCTTTGCAAATATTACTGTATTGAGAGTAAAGGGAATCCATGCTTTCTTTTTCACACCAATCTTTCTGGAAGGCTTGTTCAATATCTTCAGGGGTTTTGATGCTTCCTTTCAGGAGTTTGTTAATCCATCTTCTGGCACTTCTAGTGAGTGAGCTCACAAAGAGCCTTAAAAATACATTGGGGTGTTCTTGTCCGAATTGGTGAAACTAGAATGCATCACAGAAGTCAGTCCAATGAGAGTTTCCATAGGATCCATCTTCCCCTGAAAACTTAGGTATCTAGGACTCGACCTTCTTGGGTAGATCATGTAACCCCCCTTGGGTGTTAGGTAAGATTAAAGGACCAAAGAGTTCTTTATGAGACCATTTGGGAGAACTTATAGAGGTGACAGGATTTGTGGAGGTCATAGTAGTAGATGAAGGTATATACTGACGCCCACTACGAGTCGTCATTAGCTATTTGTGGAGTCGCCAAATGATTTGCTTGAAATCATAAATAAAAGGGAAAAACACCCTAGTGGAGTCACAAGGTAAGATTGTAAGATAAGGCTTTAAGGCAAGGCTTACTGAAAAGGTTTGTCATCTGAGGAGAATTTACTCAGTGTTCCCCGACAACGATGCCCAAATGTTATCGGACAATTTGTAGTTTCGGTCATAGGCCAAAGGATAGAGATCAAACTGGCATAACAGGAACCTTCCCCACCCAATGTCACCTCGATGGGGAGGTTCTTTCTGTTTAGGGAGGTTAGCCCAAGGGAGACATCGCTGACAACCTGGGGATTGAAGAGGCAAAAAGTATAAGGTCAAGTTTAGAGTTCCCTCCTCACAGGTTACCACCAATGTCAGATCGTCTGGCTGATCAGCCAATAAATGAAGTGTATTCCCTATTGAAAACACCTACCTAGGAACAAAACAAAAACAACACAATATATATATGCAGGCTATAACTCAAAGGGTTAGTACTTCATTGACTATCTGATATTATTAATAAGCAACGTACTGCAATAGATGTAAAATGAATTCAACGTTTTGTCAATTAGCTATGAAAGACCATCAATTCATTAATATCTAAAAAGATGACTAAGCCAACAATATGTCTTACCAACAATTTACTCAGTAAATGCTTCAAATCATCATTTAATTGCTTATATTACACTTTTGTTGTGTCAATATGAGATATCCAACTGTGACGTCAGCCCTAAATTAGGTTAGTTTGGTTAGTTAGGGTTTCAAAATTTAGTTTTGAAAGTAGTTTTTGTACACTATAACTTCAATGTTGGAGGTCAAATATCAATGCCTTAGGGTATATGGAGTCAAATAAGAAAAGGGCACAAGATTTTTTGAAGGACGATGACTTAAAGACTAGAAGGTAGGGTTCTATGGTGATACAAAGGCAGGGCCCTAGAATCAAAACCCTAGGGGAAAGAGGCTCACTCCGGTGTTGCTTAAGTAAGGCCTCGTGCTCTTTCCTCCTGCTCTAAATCAACTTGGCAAAACGGCTAGCCTAAAGAATAAGTCTAAGGGAGAAAGAGTTGTAAAGACAAGGCTTTCAAACCCTAGAAGATGAAAACCCTAGGTGTAGATACCCTAGGCCTAGGACGTCACCTTCTTTCAACCTATAAACTTCAACGCTAGCTCAAAAGGAGGAAGCAAGACAAGTGTAGCAAAGGCTAGGCTCTATCTCTTTTCTTCAATGGCTGAAAATCTTTCTCTCTAAGGGGACATGTAACAATGACCTACTTGTGTGCTTGTTACCTAGGGTTTTAAATCAGAAATATTATAAGTAAATGCGATAAATTACACCTACAACCATTCATTTAAGAATTTTTGCAAGAAAATTTACTTACATGTCATGAAGAAAAGAATAAGTAAACCCTACTTCTAAACCTTCCTTGAGAGAAATGACATAAAATGCCAAAAATATCCTTCCAATAGCAAGTGCACCTCACTTATGCAGCAAATATACCCAAGAAGGGTGCAAAAATCAGACCTCACAAGCATGAGTAAATTGTGTTATGTCAAAATGAGGGAAAACATCCTCAATTTATATCATCCAATGACCCTTATTTAAAATTAGGTCATTAAAACATCCGACAAGGATGATAACTAAAAATCATATTGTTTTACATTAAACTGCTAAATAAAACCCTAAATGAGCAATAAGCAAGACGTCCAGCCCTTTTTAGGGAGACGTTGGCCCTTTTTAGGGAAAAATACAGCACTAAAAGATAAATGTTAGCCCTCATTGGGCCTCCAAGCTCTGCCACATGTGACAAAATACTCTGTCAAGGTACCACTCACTGGAAGTGACATCATGGCTCCTAGATGACATCCTGGGGCATCATAAAGCACACGTTCCATCTGTAGTGGGTCAATCCCCCTAGGCTGGGCTCAGCCAAGGCGTCCTGGATGAAAACATCCTCCTTCTTCTCTCATGCAAAGGCTTGATTAATCATTGTCCTGTCTCTACCCCTGATGAGGTCCAGCAACCATCTGATGGGCTCTTCAGCCCCATGGAGGTCCGAACTAATAATCATCTCCCCATGTGTATCGGTCCACTTGGTACCTGTCCGTCGAGCATGGTCCTACACATCAAAAACTTCACCCTCCGTGGGCTCATTAGTCCTCGGGATCATAGCAATGTCAATCATATTTCATCATTAATTTTATCAAACACATGCATAAAACCCCTAGCATATCATCTAATAGCTCAAAGACATTACAATGACCTACTATACAAAGTTGAAGAAAAAGACAAAGTGCCCTATTGGGCCAGCATGCATAAGAAAGGGAAAGTTCCCAAAGGATATCATCTAAGCCATGTAACATAAGGTGGTGTGGTTAGAGGATTTCCAGACATAGTGGAAGACAGGGGTGATATTATCTGTGGGTGCCTTTGTAGGAGGCGAGTTGTACCTGTCATGTATGCGATTCTTTCCAAGCCCTTCATTGCCTTTATTCTTTCTTTTCTTTATTACTTTTTATTTCTTTTTATTTCAAGGTCTAAGTAGAGGACACTTCCTTGGCGTGGTGACCAAAGCTGACAGTGTTACCCACAAGTACTTTCACAGAGATGATAAGGTTGTCTCGTGATGAGACCCCCCATCCTCTTGGCTAGGTCTTTTTTTTTTTTCCCTCGGGTCCCTCTTGTTTCTTATCGAGAGGATTTTTATTGCCTTCTTGGGGATCCCTGGGCGAGGCATCTCTAGGTTTTATTTTCTATGGATTTTATTTTTTACCAGCTGCTTTTACCCCCTGGGCCTTTAGCCCCCTCTTCCCACAGGATAAAGTGTAACCCCACAAATAGGTCATCCTAATGTTCGGACTAGGGGAATCGGATAGATGAATAGGAGATAAGATGTAAAATGATAATATGGTGGGAGCGGACGATGGCTCTTCAAAATCCCCCTTGGTGGCTAGCCAAAACCTATGGATACAGGCTTGCTAGGACACCCCGTTAATTCCCCCAACCATGGTCAAGTGGGTTAGTTTAAGATCCAAGCAGTCGTCAGAAATGAGAGGAATCTAATGCATATATCTGAAAGTGATAATGATCAAACATGACACATACCATGATACCTGGACCAATTACCTCATGGAGCAAGAGTCTTCTCCGATGCAAGTCCAAGCCGAAGGTGATGGATGCTGCTGCTGCTGACAGGACAAGTCTGATGAAGAAGAAGAAAGATGGGCCCTCTAGGGCTATGCTCAGGTCAATCCTACTCTCGGTACTCCATGTCTAGGACCTGTGGGCCTCGAGACATGATCTCCTAGTTATCCCTAGAAATTGGGGATAACAGGGAAAAAATCAAGAAGGATACATGCTTGAGGACTTATAGTCAATAGAGAAGAAAACATAGTAACCCTATCTCTTACGTCAAACCTGATTGATAAAACTTAAAAGATTAAGTACAACAGACAAGTGAGGCCTTACCACAGTGGAACCTGAAACACAACATAGACAAAGGTGCAATAATATGTGGGTACAACCTTCGAACCAAAGAAAAGAACAAGGAATGCGACATAGAACCCCAGATAATGCATTTACACCCAAGGACACATTACATCAGAGAATGATTTGCACAGAGAATGTATGGCACGAGAAACCCTTTACAAATTTTACAGATCATGCTCTTACTTACCCGATCTTGTCAAGAATCATTGCCAGCGCATTGTTGCCACCATCTTCTTCACCAGGGCCGAGCACTACGAAGAATCGCTTGTCGCGGGGAATAACACGGTGAAGAAGAAAATTTTTGAATGAGATCAGAGAGGAAACTACAAGAAGTGAAATGATACCTCAAGCCCCTTGTTAGTAGGTAAGAGAGACTCGTACACCACCCCACACACCGCCATGTGATTTCGACTGAGTGGAGAGCCCACATTGGGCGAGTTCCTATAGTGTCAGGACATTGAGTACTGGACAAGTTCTATCTCCATTAACGAACTTGTCATCACTGGAATGACTACATGCTATAACGGCCTTGGTTTTGGTATGACTTGGCATCCACCTCAATACGAGTTTTTAAACCCTTTTAATGCTTTGTAGTATGTGCGAAATCCTAATCCGGTTGGATAAGGTTTAGTATTTGCGTAGAGTTTGAAATCTTGGATTAAAGAGTTCATCGTATGCATTGGGTTATATTCTAGTATAGTATTGAATTACTTGGTATGTTGGTAATCCCTAGCGCACATAAGCTAGGAACGCTTTCATTCTTATAATCCTAACTTAACAAGTTTTGTGTACTAGTGTTTTAATTTGATGGTAAGGTTTTTTTTCATCGTATAATGTCTTATAATATGATTGTTATGTTATTGCAATAGTAAGTGTTATGGGTATGTTATAACCCTATCCCATAGGTTAGGAACATTGACATTTATTTCTCCTAAATAATCAAAGCAAATAAATGTATGACTCTAGCACGATTAACATGGTTTCATAGTGTATAGTAAGTTAGGTTATGAGTTAATCTAATGAGAAAACTTTGGTTTAATTTAGTAGATTATAAGAGTAAGATATGTTGGTTTCAAATCTCCTTCAGATTTTTAGAATGAATAATTTAGTAGTGGAGTAAAAACTCTTATGCGGGCAAAACTGGAATAAGATTTATAACAATATCTTTATGTGTCATGAAGAAGTTTTGGAATTGATAATAGACTTAAGTCTCCCACAATTTTTGTATTTTATTTTAGTGAAATTTGAGGTACATTACATAGTTAAAGATCTAGAACCCAAATTTTTAGTCAGTCTCGAGTCTCTTGCAATACAAGAACTTATAAATTCGTTGAGCCAGCAAAAATATCTGCGTTTTGAAATTTACATTTTTTTTGGTTATTGTAGACTGAACCGCCCAAGTCGTGAAATAGTAATATTTACGATCGTTGTTGAATCTTTGCAACTCGGAAAGGATTTCTTGTCCTGTGTAGTCATTGCAAATTATGTGCAATCCAGAACTCCGAGTTTTAGTGAAAGTTGTCACCAAAGTGAAGTATGGGATTCACTAATTTTATCAAGTTCTTCGCGTTGGAGTAATCTCGTTCTTAATTTATGTTAGTGTGGTCTTACATATCCACACGGTGTTCGAAATTCTATTGGCAAGAAGTAAATAATTGCGCTGAGTTTACATTAACGAATGGTAGACAACCCGAATTGCGCAAGAAGTAAATAATTGCATTGTGTTTATATTAACAATTGGTGGACAACGTAGAGTTATCAGCATTGTTTCTAGCGAATTAAGTATTATTACTTAATGTATTCAACAATTACTTCACAAAGATGGTTCAGATTATTTCGAAACATGATAAACAAGTAAATTGGAATAGAAATAAGACTTTCTAATATTGGGGGTTAGTGTATTGGAATCACTATATCACAAGTATTATTATGCATCAACGTTGTTGTTTGTTTATTGAAGGATACTTTCACTATCCATAGGAATGGTAACCGTGTGATGGAAGTTTGTAAAAGATATTTAAAACATATAATTATTGAACTTTGTTATATAATAATAATAATAATCTACTTTTAAGGCCACACCAAATTGGTGTATGAGACTCCTTGTTTGTGAGATAAGGGACACCTCTTCGTCCAACGATTTGACTGGTAAAGTCTATGGAGGTATACATACCCTACCCCCTCTCGATTTGAACTTGTGACCTCATAAGAGGAAACACATGTTCTTAACCATTAGGCCCACTCAAGCTATACTAAGACAACCTTTGTTTGGGCATGAAATTAATCTTAGTTATAACACTTTTAGGATTTGTGTGGTAGTAAAATAAAGAGGTTCTAAGGTGAGTTATATTGGAATAATTAATGATCCTTTATGGAAAAGAATGTAAAATGTATGTGGTGTATTTTGATTGATTAAATAGTTGAGGGTCTTAGACTTTCATTAAGGGTCTTTGGTAATGGAAAATTATAATAATATAAGTTTTGGTTATATTAATAATTTAATTTGTAAAGGATTTGTATTAGTAATTGGCATTGATGAGTTTAATGATGTAATTATTATTGTTTAGTTGATTGACATTATTGTGTAAATTTAAATATTTATAAATCTAAGATACATATGATTTATATAAGTAAATGGTCATATTAAGTATGTGAAAATCCTCATCTACGTCTCTTAATAATTCAAGTTCGAATTGTATCATTCTTAATTAAGTAGATGCGATGAATTTTGCTTGAATTTTGTTAAGTCACTGATATATGTCTTAAACTCATAATGGTATTTAAGTAGTTCATAATATGTATTGAAATGTCGAATTTTTTGAACAAATGAATTTTAAGTTTTTAAATGTTGAAATTTTAAGTTTGAATTTTAGATTAGGAAAAGTTATGGGAGCAGATATCTCCATGTTCCTTAAAACAATCGTCAGTCCTCAGACCTTAAATAGTTAAGATCAATCGGATGAATCCTAGGCTTGAGGGTTGATTATGTGTCTTGGATATCCTAACTTTACAGAATAAGTGGGGTGGAGTAGACAATATTGTTTTCCTTATATGGTATGGTTAATCTATTATTAATAATAATGTTATATCTACTCCTTGTTGTGTGTAAGTGTAAGGTAGATAATTTAAAATATAAAAATGTTGATATATGTTATTATCGCAAATCAAATGTTTCATTTGTTCTAAAAAAAATAATAATAATAATTATCACTACTATATCCACTTACTTTTATGCTTTAGTTGAAGGGGACGTTACACTTAACACACATTTAAATTCCTTTACCATACCTTTTAGTAGTTATTTAATTCGTTAGATTGTTCCTTCTTTCGATTAAATAAAAGTTTGATTGTAATTTTAAACTTTTCGATCAAAGCTTATATATTTATGATTACCATGTTTATTAAAATTTTAATATTAAACTAAGAAGTCCTTGTGTAGGCATGTTTTGAATAAACTATAAATACTTGGGTTTGTATAAAATAGAAATAAAGGATATTCAAGATTATAGAAGATAATGGGTTAATCTAAATAGCCACATGTACATATACATGATTTAACATAGATTTAAATTAATGTTGTACACTTATATTTGATGAAAACAATTGAGGATATTACATTATCGATGTTTTTCAAGATTTATGCTAGGCCCTTATGTTAGATATATCAGAATATGATGATCTAAGGATTGTATGGAATTATTATTAATAATATGGTTTGGAAGTTTTTCCTTAGGTTTATATAAGGTATTGCATATTAATGATTGACACATTATAATGAAATTTTATGATTTATAAATTTTCTATTCATATTTTTAAGAAATAATAGCAAGGATATTAATTATTGTATATACATTAATTGTGTTGTGTAATTGTAAGTCATGTAACAAGATTAGTCTTCATGTCTTAAAATAAATTATGGTTAAGTTGTTATTGATATTAGTCTTGAACTTTAGTATAGGATTGAAGTTATGGGATTTAGATATCTCTTTGTTATTTAGAAAAGTATCCAGTCATGAGACCTTAAGTGGTCAAAATCAATCAGATGAATCCTGGACTTGGGCATTGATTATGTTTCTTGGAGGTCCTAACCTTCTAGGGTAGGTTGGGAGGTAGACATCTCTTGTTATCCTTATGTGATATGTTGATCTTTTAGTAACTTGATGTTATTTGATCATTTTCGTATAGTAATGTGGGTGAGATGAGATTGTGTACACTTGATGTATGTTATTGGCATGCAACCCTTGTTCTAACTGTTATTTCAAAAAAAAAAAAAAAACACTACTATATTTACTTACATACTTATTTTCGTAATGGAGGGGACGTTACATATGGTATTAGATCAGGTTCAACCCTGTGACATTGGAACATTATGCGAAGAAGACCAACAAGAGATAAATGAAGTTTTTTTACACAACATCTTAACAAAGAAGAGCCCAAAAGACAACGACAAGGAAGAAGAAGTCAACAAAAGAGCCTTTAAAAATTCTGCTCCTCAAGAAGAAAATGAGAACAATTCTTTTGAAGGCACACCAACTGCAGAAAATAAAACAACCACAGGAAGGAAAAGAAAACAGGTGGATCACCTGGAAGGTTAATTCAAGAATATCAAACCATCCACCTTTGATGGAGAGTCCAGGATAGGTGAGGAGGCTGAAACATGATTACTGGATATAAAAAAGTACTTCCATATTTATAATTATTCTTGTACATATCGACTTGTTACTACCCTTCTTTCTATAATAACGACTAGTCTTCACAATAATCCCCCCTTCTATGATACCCAAGTATCTATATTTATACATTTCTGGATATTCATCCATTACAATGCTCTGTAAAAACCCTAACCATAACATTGTTAGGTCTTTTCTGCATGCGCCCCTGTTGTTCTTCCTTCCAACTGCCTCTTTCCTTGTGCATGCCTTATTTCCCAAAATCGCCTTTCTTTCCGCTTTGTTCTACTTCCAATAGGCCCCCAACACTGAAATGTGGCTCAGTTCGAGCCACCTAACAAAAATCTTCGATCTCCCTGGTCATTGCCTTGAATTTTTCCTTGAGCTCTGCTACCTGTGTTTGCACTTGCATGGTCTTCTCCTTGAGTGTGTCCACTATCTGGACTGCAATTTCATCACTGATCAATTCCATGTACTCTTCCTGGGTCTGTTATATATTTGTCTTTGTTTCCTCTTCCTATGTCAGGGCTTCTGCTACCTGCTCTTGAAATGGTTCCATTTGAGCCTGACGCTCTTTCTTCTGTGTTTGCACAATTGTGAGTTCTGCCTGTAGTTTCTTCATGTCCTATGCCCCTTTGACGCACTCTATGATGGACATTGTCTTCTTCCTCTTCTTAAGGTCCTGGATAGCTACGCTTATCGCTTTTTCATCCTTGTCTCACTTCTAGACTTTTTGATCCTCCTCTAGCTTTTTCCAAAGTTGTGTTGCATTCTCGAACAAGCCAATTGTTGTGCTAACCTGTCACTCTATCTCATGTAGCTACTCTATTGATTCCTTCTTCCTTTACTCCTTTACTGTTGGTCAAGTGGTTGGTGTGAGATTCTATCGGATATTCTCGATCTCCTTCTGGTATTGATCGATTTCCTGCACAATCTGATCAATCTTTTCTACTACTGTGATTTCATCCCTCTGCGTGACCTTTGGAATCTTCTCGTAAGTTCCTGCCACTTTCTTTTCCAATCCCTTCATGCACTCCCTTTCGTCTTGGGTCTTGAACTTAGCCTGCTCACATATTATTTCCAGTGCGTCCCGCATCTCTTTTGCCTATTGCAATTCGGCTAAGTTTGTGCGTGCACGAGACTGTACCTCTTGGGTAATGCTAACTTGCAATTTGTGTAGAGCCTTGTATGACATCTGCGGTAATACCAATTGGATTTGGCTTAAGTCCTTTAAGGGTGTCTTCCCGACAATATCATCCATGCGCAACATAGTAGGTGTGATGTGGAATGTTACGCTCGACTATGGTATTGTATGAAATATATCCCACTCTCCTTCTTCTAGTATTTCTTCTGTCTGCGATGCTGATGGTTATGTTCCCATGCTACTTTCCGCTACCTGTACTTCCCCAATTTGCTTGAGGAACTGTTGTATGTCTATTAGATCCTCATGAATAATATCCCTATGGTGCGCAACATTGTCAAAATCCTCAGGTATACAATCCTGAACCATTCGGGCTACCATCTCGACATCATCCTCAAGTCTGTGATTGTGTACTCGGGAGGTGTTTGTTGCACCTTAATTTTCTTGCACGCACATCCTGTCTGAGTCATTGGTCTTTTATTAAGGCCTGCTTCTTAGGGATTGGGACTTGGTGTGGTCCCTTGTGCGGTCTCTTTCTGCTTTGGCTGTTCTTTGGCTGGTTGCGTATTATCCTTCTTCCCATTTTGGGTCCCCATCTTCACTGTGCCTTGGATTGTTTGCTTTGTATTTGTTTGGCCCATTATCCATTTCTTAGGCACTCGGACTTCTTGAGGTTGTGTTTCTCCCTGCAGTACCTCTTCATCTGTTGTCCTTTCTAGCAAGTCTTGTGTGAGGACTGGAATCTTCCACTAATCTTCCCAGCCTTTGATCACCATGTCAATGTTTCCCTCTGAGATACAATAGTGCATTTGTAGCCACTGCTTGTTGGGGTCCTTCCTCTCTTGTATCCACATCGCATGTCACATGGCTTTGAAGTTGAAAATGTCCAAGTACTGTGTGAAAACATTTGGTGTGATCCTCCACATATTGGAGATGGCTTCCTGCAGGGTGCGAAGGTATCCTTCGAATAAAAATGCATTCATTTTCTTATGCTTAGCATCTGTCGTGATGCCAAGTGATAAGTACCTCGCTCCATAATTCGGCTTGGTTTTGGTGCCGAATAATGTGTAACTCAATTCCTTCCATCCTACGATAACTATCGACATTATCAGCCATAAATAGTGAAACTATTTTCCTAGATCATGCGCATCCTTCCAGTCATCCAACAACAAGTTCAAGAGATAGGGCACCCAGCTCAGTGTGGTTCCCTCGATGCACTAAGCTGCAACTGTGATGAACCCGACCAGAAATTCATCCCTGTGGCACTTTCTTAGTAGTTTGCAGGCCAAGATTTTTGCGGCCATTTGTGTTGCGGCATCATTTATTCTCTTGATTATGATTCCTCGTGTCTTCGTGTCAGTGCCATATTTCTTCTTCATTTCCTCCGCAAGCGTTTTCTCCTTTGAATTATCGTCGAGGAATTTCATGGGATCCATGCCCTGGGAAGACAATCCTGTGATGTCTACAATAAGATCTATGTCTATCAAGATGAAATTTTCCAACCAAATGTCCCCGCCATGTGTGGTTGCTAACAATTGTTTGATGTAACCTCTTGTGTACTGACCTTTGCCAAAGTGTGGTAGATCTAATAGACCTAAAATCCTTGTTTTATCCAACCCTATTTCCCATTGGATTGGATGATCAATCGGATCCCGAATCAGATTTATGCCCATAGTCTCTAAGTATACTCTCTTTGCAAATTATAGAAACTTGTCTATGTCTGCTACATCATGATCCGAGTATTTCATCTTGTCGATATGCCCAAGCAAGCCTAATTCCACTCATACCTTGTTTGGTATACGCGATAGAATGAGGGTTGCGATGGGTTGCGGTGGTCTAATACGGTGGTTTGAGACTCATCTGGCTCAACTGCTGCTTCCTAATTCATCATCATTCCATTGACTCTCTAGTTATTCTCTTTTTGCAAATAGGCTCGTTGCTCCCGCGTCCATGCTTTGTATGGGCATCATATGAAACTTGTTGAATACACTTCCTTTCTAACGAGTTCAATGAACCTTCGATCCCTTTGTACTTTCCATTACTCTCCCTTGTTGTCTCTAGTTGGCACGATTAATGTGACGTCCTGTCGGTCCTTTTTGACATTCAATTCCTTATAACTTCTTCGATTCATATAGATTTCTTCATCTTTCCATTTCCTGCTTGTTTCTGCTTCTTACCTGGCCATTAGCCTTATCGTTTCCAAGTTTGTATTCCTAAGTGTGTGTTCTCCTTCTTCTTTCGGTGCACTTTTCCTCTGTTGTATTTTTTTTCACTACGCGGTTGGTGGTCAATGTCTTTGTACAACTTCAATTGGCTCCCATTGATCATCCTTCTGAGTTTTGCACCCGATAAGTCTTTCAATTGTACTTCTCCTCCATCTGTGACATTTTTTACTTCATATGGTCCTAACCAATGCATTGTTATCTTTCCTAGGTGCTAAAATGCTTTGCTGTCATACGTCAACACTATATCTCCTTCCTTGAAGGTTTTCTTATTGATGTGCTTATCGTGCCAAGGCTTGTCTTTGGATTTCTAAACTTGTTGGTGGAATCCTGCTAAGATCCGGTCTTCTTCCATGGTTAGCAATTGGTTTAGTCTCTCTTGTATTGCGACTCGTTCTGTCATGTGTGTAATTTCTTCTACGTGCAAACTGGGTACCGAAAATTCTAATGGCATGACTGCTTCTTGGCCCACAATATTGCTAGTATTTTGAGGTCCCAATCATCCCTGTTGACATTACAGATCTTTGTCAGTGCATTCTCCAAGATTTTGTTAAATGCCTCTATTGTGTCATTCTCATGTGGGTAATGTGGTGTGCTCTTTTGATGATGGACTTCAAACTCTTCGGTGATAGTGTTGATAGTGTTGTTGATGAAGTGCGTGCCTTGGTCGCTCATCAAAACTCTTGGGCATCCAAATCTAGTGATCACTTGTTCAAATAGAAAGTGTGATGTTATTTCTGCACTGCAATCCTTTACGGGTGTTGCTTCCGCCCATCTTGTTAGGTACTATGCCGCGGTGATAATGTACCCACCTCCTGTTCATTTTGTTGGTGGTTTGATTGGTCCCACAAAGTCTATCGCCCATTTGTCGTATGCCTGCAATGTTACTTATGATCCTAGTGGCACCTCATCTCTTTTGTTGGGTTTACCTACCCTTTGACAACCATCACATCTCTGGCAGTACTCCTTTGAGTCTCTATGAATGGTTGTCCACCATAGTCCTGCACACAATACCTTATATGTGGTATCTTTTCCTGCATAATTCCCTCCTGCTATTCCCTCATGGGATTTTGTTAACACTCTTGGTCTTTTGTGTTCGAACACATATCTGCGCAGGATGCTATCTGTGCCCATTTTGTATAAGTGCCATGCGATCAGTTGATAGTCTGCCACCCAGACTACCAGGTTTTTCTTCTGCGCAGTGTTATATTCTTGCGGCGCAGTACCTATGCTTAATAAATCAATGATATCTGCAAAGTATTCATCATCGATCTGGACTGAAAATAACTGTGTGTCCGAGAATTTTTCCTCTAAGTTTGTAGGTTCTTCTCCATTTTTCACCCTTGACAGGTGGTCAGGTCCTGAATTCAATTTTTCTAGCTTGACTATTACTTTGAATTCAAATTCTTGAAACAATAGTAACCATCGTCAGATTCTCCCCCCCAACACTGGTGTGTTGACTAGGTATTTCAAGGCTAAGTGATTTGTGAACATCTTAAAGTGTTTTCCAAATAAGTAATGTCTAAACTTCCATAGTGCGTAGACCATATCTATGCCTTCTCTTTCTGTGGTGTTGTAGTTCTGTTATGATTCTGATAGCTTTCTTCTCACAAAGGCTATAGGGTGGTCTAGCTCTCCCATTCCTAGCTACACCAAGATATCTCCAAGGGCTATGGATGATGCATCTACATGTACTTGGAATGTCTTCTCCCAGTTTGGAAATACCAATATTGGTGCGGTGACCATCCTTTCCTTCAGGGTATCCAGACCGTGTTGACACTCGTCGTTCCACTAAAACTTTGTATATTTTCTTAATAATTTTTCCATTGGCACA
This sequence comes from Picea engelmannii, assembly GCA_009831015.1. Classification (NCBI taxonomy): domain Eukaryota; kingdom Viridiplantae; phylum Streptophyta; class Pinopsida; order Pinales; family Pinaceae; genus Picea; species Picea engelmannii. The sequence goes on along the minus strand of ML776632.1, from coordinate 330,953 downwards.
GTAATTTGTGCGTATCCTTTGATGAAATTTATATAGTATCATGTGTGTCCCAATGTTTCTCTTAGCTGACAGACTATTTTTGGTGGTGGCAAGTTAACAATTACTACAATCTTTGCAGTATCTACTAGTAAACCTTGTTTGCATACTATATGGCCTAATAGTATCCCAAATAGTGTTCTGAATATGCATTTATTTATGTTTAATGATATCTAGTAGTGTCTACATATTTCTAACATAATTCATAAGACTTATACTTGTTCTTTCAACAAACTATAGACTATCCAATCATCCAAGTATACCTCGAGAAACTGGTGGATGAATTCCTTAAACGTGACGATGACTACTCTGGAAAATATTGTTGGTGCATTCTTTAGTATGAATGGCATGACTGTGTACTGGTAAGATCCCCATTCCATTGCAAAGGTGGTCTTATATTTGTCTTCCTGTGAATAATTGATCTAATGGTAGCCTAAGAATCCATTAGTTAATGAGTAAGCTTCATGTCCTCCTACGTTCTCTAACATTTCATCCGTGAACAGTGTAGGGAACAGGTCACGCAGGCATGCATCGTTCAACTTTCTCAAGTCGACACATATCCTTATTCCTCCTTCTTTTTTTTCCTACACTACCATCAGGCTTATCCATTTTGATTCCTTGACCGGTTCTATGATTCTGACTTTGAGCATCCTATCAATCTTCGCTTTGAATTTCTACTTGTATACTGGATTCAGTCTATATGGTCATTGTTTGATCGGTCTTGCTTTAGGTCTGAGTGGTATCTTAATCTCTCCTAGCTCTCTTGTTATACCCTTCATCTCTGTAAATGTTGTGGGAAACAGGTCATTGTACTCGTGCAATAACTCTGTTATGCTTTCCACTATTTTTTCATCCTAGTAGTCTCCAATGCTGGCCATTTTGGGATGCTCAACTGTCTCAATGTTGACTTTATTTACCTTGATCGTCGTGACAATAAATTCTAATTCGATAGGTGGACCCTCCACTTCACTTTCACCTTCTTCTTCATTGATCTGAATATCACGCAGATCGTCTTCATCCGGTGCTTCCTCCTGTACATGGTAACATGCCAACAATTCTTTGACTGTCTGCTTGTTCCGTTGTTATTTTTCTGTTATAAATTCGACTTTTGTTTCCTTGATGAATATCACCCCTCTTATCTGTTTAAGAGCTGCATCTATGTTGGGGTTCTCATGCTCGAATGAGAAAGTGTTTGTAAAATTATTTTGCAATGTCGTCCAGGTCAAATATCCTTTGCATAATTCCTGGTCTGTATACCAGTTCGATGGTATGCCCCCTAGAGTGTGTATGAAATTATGAGGCCATTCCTTAGGGGGTGTCAGTTTCCACAGTGTCCTGAACTTATCCAAGTGTACCGTTGGTGCCCCTTGTCCCTCATACTTCTTCTTCTTGTTGTTTTTTTGTTCTGCGCTAAACCTTATGCGCAAAAAACACTTACATTGGTACCATTATGTGATTCTCTCTTTGTGTGTGCCCCACCATATTGCAAGTGTGGCCTTGAGCTCTCTATAAAGTGATAACAGTCTCTGATTCTCTAAGAATTTGTCTTCATGCTGTGCCAAGAATGTTTCCAAATCATTTATTTCATGCAAGCTAGGTGGTTCCCTTATCTTCGTGCCTACCCATCTTACTACATGGTCTGTTCGTGCACATCTTCTCGTGGAAACTTCATGTAACCTTTGTTTCCATTTCTCTAAACTGGTATTTGAGTCTGTCATACATGAATTAATGCTCCACCAAATGAGTACTCTATCTTCATTTGGGTTTACGTTATCCTCATCACGCGCAATTGTTCTGTACAACTCGATGATTTCCTCTAATTCTAAGCAAGTAGGTTCTACAAACCTTTCTCCTTATGATGGGTCTAATGGTGTGATGACCATGTATTCCCCTTACTCAAATGTCATTTTCCTCATCTTGAGATTGATTATGCCCTGGTTTTCAAATGCCCAATCCAAGCCAAGAAATGTTGGATATGGTGTTGTGTCATCAACTGTTTCAATGAATTCAAAGTCTTCTTTAGTGTGCACTCCATCTAGGTCTATTGTCACTCCTTTCATTCTAACGATTGGTAGAACTTTGGGTTGGTTTGCTAGTTTAAGTTGGACAGGTGAATATCCTAATGTGGGATCTCCCATACATTTCCATGTCTTCTTTGGTAATACATTCACTTCAGATCCTAGATCCAGTATGATGTATCCCATGTTGAAATCTCTGATGTTTGCATTGATTCTGAACTCCCTACTTGTTGTTCTCTTGGTATGTAGGTGATTGACTTTCTTTTGTTCTAGTTTTCCTTCGATCTCCATACTACATCTTTCTAATATGTTTTTCAATATTTTGACAGATGATGGATCATTCAATACTTTTACACGTGATTGAAAAAAGCCTTTGATTGTACTTACTGGTCCCATAGGTTGCATTTCATTGGTATGATCCAATACTGGAGGCATCTTGTATTCCTGTGCTTCCTTGATTTATTACATGGTTGAATTCAATTCCCTGTCTTCCTTCTGAAATTATCGTCTTTCTTGTTTAAATATATCCTTCTCCTTCTACGCGTTGAACTACTTCCTTGGTTATGCGTTCTTCTCCACCAAATGATTTTGTACCGATTCTTGTCGAACTGCATCGTTTCCTATTTTTTCTCCTCCCCTAGTAACGATGTTGATGTTTCGTCGTTCATCCCTTGCTTCAGATAAAATCCACTGAACATTCTGGTTGTTCTGATTCATTTTTTCCTAGATCTTTACTAGCAGTTTTTACATTCCTCTGTATCATGGTCTCATGCATGACAATACATACAAGTTGATAGTGGAAGCAGACATTCTCTTTCATAATGTCATGGTTGTTGACAATTATGACATACCACTGGTCCTCTACCTCTTCTAAAACCTCTTCTCACTCATCCTCCTCCTTTGTATCCTTCTCGATCTCCTATCGACGCATTGTACTGAGGCGCCTAATTGTACTACAATGTATTGTACTGAGGTTGTGCTGCATTGTACAATGGTTGCGTGGTATTATAGGGTTGTTTCACAATGTTGTATGGAGATGGAACTTGGTTAAACTATGGTGCAACTTGCCTAGTCATCATTTCTACCTCCACTATATATGCATTCGATGTCCTTTCTCACATCAACTTCATAGTTCTACAGTCTTTGTGATCGTGGCCCACCGACTTGCAAAAGTTGCAATATGAAATCTTTGGGACTATCTGGTATTTATGCATTATTGAGCAATGATATGGATCGTGACCTGGTTTCTTGCAGATTTCGCACCATAGTCCTCTTGTTGGTAGCAGACTTGGAATTCCTGCTGCCATATACGGTGCRAATGTTTGACATTCATTCTTGTACTGTCCTTCTGTCTTGCATGTAGTACACCAAAAAGATTCTCRTTTATCCTTATTATTATTCTAGTTGATTTGGAATGTTAAGTTCTTCAAATCCTCCTTTATTTCTTTGATAACTCGATCTGTCTGCTGATACTGGTTTTGTTCCAGTTGCAAGGCTACCTAYAGAGCCTCTGCCTATGTCTAAAAATTTTGTTGTTGAAGTGGATATTTTAAGTGTGGTAACAATGATTTGACAAATATGTGCCTATGCTGCATATCGGTCATGAGATATTTCAACTTTCCCTTCAGTCGCTTGAATATCTTATCGATCTCCCATACAGATTCTCCTGGTGTCTGTCTAATTTTGATCATCTTGTTCATGTACTGATCCTCTGAACTAGGCTTCTGGAACATGTTGATTGACAGTTTCTTGATGTCTACAATTTTTGTGGTTGTCCCTGGTGGATTGTTTGTAGCCAAACTCATATACCAATCCAAAGCACGATCCCTAAGTATAATCGCTAGCTGAGCCAATTTAGTATCTTCGTCTGTGATTTGTTTTGCTTCCCAGATCTTCTCACAGATGAACAAATGTTTCTATGGGTTGTCTGACGCTTCTCCTTTAAATTATGGTAACCTAATGGTGGGATTGTGTCCTACCATTTTAAATGTTGAACTACTACCTCCACGCAGTGTATATATCTAACTAGTGCTACCTGAACTAGATCCTCCAGTTGTTGCTCCTTGTGTAGATGTAATTCCTATTGTCTGACTTCTTCCGAACTTCGGTTGTCTAAACAATGGTGTTCTCTTTGGTGTATTAGTCACACATGGGTTTATGGGTTCCACACTGACAATAATATGGATAGGATTTCTTCCTTCTCTGCCCATTCTTGGACCTCTTGTCTTCCTGTCATATTTTGTGCATAGGATTTCCTCAATCTTCTCCACAACACGAAGATCCTCTACCTCTTCCTCGACACTTTCCAAGCCTTCCCTCACAGATATGACTCTCTTCTTGGTATTTACCTTGTATTGGTAGGGTACTCCGCTACACGTTTTTCTAGCTGTCACCAAGATCCACCTGATCTAGTCGCCATCCATCATGATTGGGTCCAAGGGTTCCTCCTTCATTCCCTTATTCTTTTCTCCTTCCATTTATCCTCTTTATGTCTGTGCTTCCCCCCCTTCCTCCATGCACGCATGGAAGTTTAGCTATCTGACACCATTGTCATTACACCTTTGTTGTATAATAATATCTTAATAGAAGTATACAATTATATAATGTACCTTCGTTGAGGTACTCATATAAAATCTTGCTCCGCTATGATGTACGACTTCATTGTATCTACTACAAATTCTGTTATAAAGCCTGCCAAAATAATGTTGAGCCAAAAATCTACTGTGCGGGTGAATTTGTTGTTTACTTGTTGTAACTGCTCGATCTATACTGGGGTCCACTATAATTTTAGATCCATTTTGTTGCATGGTTATCTTTCAACCTTAATATCCACTCCTACAATAAATGTGGAAAATCACAGAGAAATACTTTGTGTAAATCAATAAACACATATTTCTCAAGGTATTTGTGAGGTGTTATTCTAGGGTTTCAGTTATCTTTCTATGAAAACTCTATCTCTTTTGTCCTTAGCCAACTTTCTATATCTTCTTTTGTCGGATTCCACGGTCTCAACATCCCCTTCTAGTGGTTCATTTCTCTCTTCCCTAATATGTTCTCGATCTGCCTTCGATAGATCTTCAACTTACCCCATCTACTCAATCCTGTTTTGTTCCTACCAACAACAACAAAACCATTTGTTTCTTACTTTTATTATATACTTTCTGAGTTTATTGAGCCAAGGTTCATGTTTGTTCAAGTTTCCAACAAAGCCTCTAAAACTATTGAATTTCCTGGTACACTAGAAGGCAACCCAGTGCACAGAGTGCACTGCGTCGTCTCACCCAAGATAGTCTTAATGGGTGGCTGGAATACTCATGTGTTTACATCCTAGGATTGAGTGAGGTATCTGATAACTATGGATTAAGAGTGTTACTATAATTTATTAACACATAATATTGTTATCATGATATACATGACAATATACTAACTCATTCATTCATCATATAAATATCCACTAAAAGATAATAAATACACACATGCATTCAAATACTTAACACATATGTTACCATGGTTCACCCCCTCTTGGGCTACATCCACAAATATTTGGCTCTTGGCTCTTTTATTATCGTCGTTCTATCATTGCAACACCACACGCTTTACAACTCCCTTCAGCAGGGTCGAGATCTATTATGAGGTGGACTAGATCACACCAGACTCCTCATCCTTATATATAACCCTCAAGATCTACCCTCTTCCCTCCTTTCTAACTCAACAACTTACAACAATAGGTCATACAACAAAATATTACATATCAACTCGTTACTACCCTTCTTTCTATAATAATGACTAGTCTTCACAATAATGTCATTACAATTCTTTGCAAAAACCATAACCATAACGTCATTAGGTATTTCCTTCATGTGCGTTTTCTTTTCTTCCTTACAACTGTTTCTTTCCTTGTGCACGCTTTCTTTCCCAAAATCTCCTTGCTTTCCGCTTTGGTTTGCTTCCAACAACGTCTCCCTTGGGGTAAATTTGATATACTCCTAAACAAAAAGGGGTTTCCTATTAAGGTGATAGTGATATGTCACTTACTATTACACAAATATTGCATCCACTTGCCTTGGTCTCTGGGAAAGTACATATTGTACGATAACATTTTGGCACCGTTGTCGAGGAGCACTGAGTCAATATTCCTCAATGACACTTTTTTTATAATACTTTATCCAAAGCCTTCTTTTCACAAAGCTTATCTGGAGACTCCACTGAGGGTGATTCCCTCATCCATTTGATAATCCTTAAGAGGATATCTGGGGACTCCATTAACCTTTTCCAAAGTGACACCTTACTCTCAATTTTGTGATATTTCCAAGTTATGGGATCATGGTGCCCTGGGAACAAGTGTATCTGACTATTGATTTCAAACATTTTCAAGGATACCCACATTATTTTAATTCAAAATGGTCAAATGAATCTCTATGATTTAGAGGCCTCGGAATTACTCACATTGTATAAGTCTTGAAGTATATAAGTGAGATAGAATTGGAAGGGGAGGATGTTTTGGTAAAATTGTTCATACTTTCTCTTCCATATTTTTTACGAGATTGGTTTAAGGGTTGTTGAGAAGATACATGTATATAATCTTTCATATACCTCATCAGTAGGTTTATTGAGTTTGTCAAACCATAATGCCAGGCATATGAGGATGCCCTTCAAAATCTCACAGTAGCCCTAGATGATGAAGGATTCACCACTGATATTGTGGAAGATCTCAGGGATGTATACCATACTCAATACCAAGAACCCTCTGATATATAAAGAGATATTTATGAAGAAAGTTGTCAACCCCTTGAAGAGGAACAAGATTTTTCCCATGATTCGATAGAATGCAGTAAATATTTAACTAAAGAAGTGAATTATGAGGATTAAGCATTAGTATCCACTCCTTAGTCCAATGAATCTCTCCAAGATCCTATATCTCCTACACAAGATGAAGAGAATGAGATGAGTCATTTTCCTTTCCATCTTTTTTATGACACTTTATTCCATGATTCAGAAGGTGAAGAAGTAAAAGAACCGTTGGAAGATCTAGGTCCTTCATTTTCTAATGAAGACATGATTAAAAATACGCGTTTTGGGGATAATGTATTGGACCATGTTCCATTTGATGAAGTCATCCAAGCCATTGACGCTCCTGCACAACAAGAAGTGAATACAATAAGTTATTTCCCTTTCCAATATTTTGATGATGCTTTATTTTATGATTTGAAAAGTGAAAAGTACTAGAGGAGCCCTTGGTTGCATTAAATCCTTCATGTTATGATAAAGGTAGTGACATAGTTGATAATATTGATGATTTCATAAGTGGGATGCGATTGGTTCTAATGAGGATCCCATTTATGATATGGAAGGATATCTTCGAATGTTTCCTTTACAACAATCATATGATGTTCCTAATAATTTTTATGTTTGGAAACAAGATGATGATATAATTATTGAAGTCTTCCAAGCACCCAAGGATGACCCAATGCAATGTTATCCTGATGATTTTTGGTCATACCTTGAGGAATTTGATGAGTATTCCTTTGAGTACTTGGATTTATTCTATGAATAATATTATCAACCATCACTGTGCTCAAATTTTTATAAAAGTTAGGACGTTTCTTTCCTAAAGAAGTATACTTGTGACAAGGTTGTCCAGCCCCCTTCGAATACTTTACCTCATTATGTCACTAAGGGTGTAGTTGGGAAACATGTCCCTTGTATTTTGTTTTCTCTAGAGAAAATCCTTCTTTTAGAATCCAAGGGTAGGTTGAAAACCTTAAGAAACAGTTTATTGTCTCAGTCTTTCAGCCTTACCTTAAGAAATTTTTAGTCATCATCTAGGTTCTTACTAGTCCTTTCCCATACCTCAGGATGTGATGATGTGCAAGGAAGGCAACCTTCAAAATCTTTGAGTCAGTATTTTGAGCCTTTGATTTTTTATAATCTTTTTATGAGATTGATTGAACACTTTCCTATAAGTGTGACTTGGCATAATTTTGTCCCTCCATCCCACCTCCATGAGCTATAATTTACGATTTCCAATGATGTGATAAATGATATAACTCATGTTATTTTTTTCCTTGACTTGACATTGTTTTTGTTTATGATGAAGGAGAGAGGAAAGTATTATGATATATTGCTAGGCTGGTTTCACTGGTTATTTGAATACACCTAACATTCAACCAACAAGTAAGTAGAGGTAGGTAGGCATTTGCATCCATTGTATATACCACTTGCATATCATGTTAACATAGTTGTAGTTACATTTCACATATTATTTTGTCTCACTTGTATATATGCATGCTCATGATCATATGTTAGATTAGGGATGCTATTTTATTATCATATATGAACAAGGAGTGATATGACCACCCAAAGGATTACTAATACATTGTTCTGAGATATAGTAGGCACAGGTCATACCAGATATGTTGAGGTTCTCATGCGCTCTACGGTGAGAACATGTCCCTGAGTTGGAGCCAGATGTTATCCCATATCCTAGGGATAAATAAGGAGATCATGTATCAAGGCCCACAAGTCCTAGACATGGAGTGTCAAGAGTCATATGACTTGAGCATGGCCCCTGAGGGCCACTCTTTTCTTTAGTGCAACCCATTTATCAATAGCAGTAATATCCATCCCACAAGCCTTCTTCTGAAGTAGCAATAAGTCTTTCTCCACAAGGTAATGAGTCTGGGTATCATGGTATGTGTCACTTTGATTATCGAATCACTTGAATATGTTGCAATGAATTCTCCTTCATTTCATAGTGTTTTCTTGGAAGTTATTCTCTTTAGCTTATTCATACCTAGAAGGATGGCATGATGCCCTAGTAAGTTGATATCCCTTGATGGGTTTCCACTAGGTGGGTCTATGAAAGGTCATTGTCCATTCCCTCCATACTTACCACTTTTCATCTTTATTCCTCTCATTTCCCCCCTACCTTTGTTCTGACATTGGGATTTTCTACATTGGGAAGGGTTGTACCTTTCCTTATGGGAAGAAGGGGATAAATTCCCAGAGGGTAAGAGTAGATGGTAAGAGTTAAAAGCGAAAGATAAAAAACTTTGATATTCTTTGCCTAGGGATTCCTGAGAAAGCAGATAAAAACTTCTCAGTAAGAAAAGAGAACCCATAAGATAAATAAAAACGCAAGGTATTAGTTGGTGTATGGGAGGTCTCATCATGAGCTGACCTATTATGACCATGGGCATGTAGTAGTATGAAACTACCATTTATCTGGTCACCAAACTAGGGTAGTGGCTCTTGGTGGCATAGCCAAGAGAAAGGGGGTCTCATCATGAGCTAACCTTCTCATCTCCGTGAAATGTTTGTGGATAATGCTGTCAGCTTTGGTAACTAAGCCAATACAGTGTCCCTCAACCCTTCCCTTGAATAATAAAAACAAAATATCAAAATAAATGAAGTTAAGAATAAAAGGCAATGAACGGGCTAGGAAACAATGGCATCTATGACAAGGTGCACCTCTCCCTATACAAAGGAACCCACAATTAAGATTTACATTTCCCTATTACCACTGCACCCCTTTCCCAAACACTACCCCACGCCACCTCATACACTTACATGAATTGGATTAGATCTCACATGGGAAACACCCCAAAATTAAGGAGGATTAGACCAATAGGATAACCTGTGACCTTCTCTAAACATGACTTGTTAGATTGTGTAACGTCTTTGAACATTTGTTTGGGTAAAGGGAGGTTTTATGAACATGTTTTGGTAATTTAATTATTGGATTTTATTTACATGTTATGATCCTTATGACTTATGAACCCTTGGAGGGTGTACTTATTGTTGTTGTCGGACCTTGCTCGGTGGACAGGTACTCATGGGGGAATGATTAGCTTGAACCTTCATGGGGATGAAATCCCGTAGATGGATATTGTAACTCCAGACAAGGGAAAAAAGACATCATATATTTGCACCACAAATAAAGAAAGACATCACCTTGGAGGCACCATGGCAGAACTAGACCCAGGGGGATCTTGCTTTTCCACTTGGACATTGACCTTTGAGATCCCATGAAGTCACCATCATGACCCTACACACCATCCAAATCTAGGGTTTGCATTTTGAGGGTAGTTGTGAGCTAGTTGGAATGTGTGAGCATCATCGAGGGCCTTTGGAGGTGAAACGTTCCGCATCTGGAGCTGAACATTCCACCTTAGGGGCTCAAGGTCACCCTAGAAGGGCATGAAGTCACCCTTGGAAGTGTTTTTAGATGCTAATTAATTTTATTTATGTCTAATTTGAATTTATTTGTAAATTTGCCAGGTCATCCTTTATTTGACCTCAAATTAATTAAAGGTCACTTGTTTTGTATAAATAAACATAAAGTACATTCATTTTTATCATCACAACTCCTCACACAAGAGGAGAGGTCTGAAATTTTCTCCCTATAAGGGATATTGACTGAAATTGTGAGGCACACTCTTGTATAAGGATGATTTTTTTCAAGTTGGATCAATCTTGGAAGCTTTTATGGTGATCTTGCATGGTATTTCATGATTATTCTTGGTGCAAGTAGGTAAAATATGCATTTTTTGTCATGTATTGAATGGTTTATGTATGGCTTTATTTTCTCATACAAGATTATGAAATTGCATGATATGCTTAATGCTTGAAATACGGAACTTAAATTGCTACTTTCTTACTTTCTATTTTCTAAGCTTTTCATTGAATTTATCTAGTAACTAGTGAAACCCTAGAGCCCTAGTTTCCTAGCAATCTAAGGTTTTGACTTAGTTATCTTTTCCTAAGTTCTTATCCCATAAGAAGCCTAAGGAGAGAAAGGTGTTGGAGATTATAAATTCCTACACCCTAGTATCTTGTTTTCTTGAGGAAAATGCATAAGGGGACTGAAGTTACTACTTCTCCTATGCATTCCTCTTGGACTTTTGCGCACTATCAAAATTTATTTGCAGCCTTAGAAGAAGCCTCCACTTGACCCCATAAACCCTAGAAGGCATTATTTATAGACTCTCTCTTATTGAAGGATTGATCAAACACTCAAACACTCTTCTCCTAATATTTTACTAACTATAACTAACCCTAAATTAGCCTAGATCACTAATATATTTGTTGTTGTTACAAAACACTTCTACAACCATCTAAGTGCAACAAATTTTCTGCAAAATTGACCTTTAATGGTAGTTATAAACCTCATAAATCGCATGTGACAATTGATTATCATTATGCCTATTAAAAGATAAATGTTTATTGTCTTTTCAAGCAATTATGAGGCATATTTCTTGCAACTGTTACAAAATAATTATTGTTATTGTAAACTCTCATATTGTTGCAATTTTATATCATCTAGCTTATTATTCAAAGGTTCATGGTCTTATGAAGCACTAACATCATTTGGTACTTGAAATATGACATATTTTTCCTTTTTTGTCTTGTTCTGGGCAAGTACACTTTATTTTTACTTCGCTTCATCTCTTAAGGACCTAGAGAACCCTTTTGACTTGAGTGACAAGTGAGAGGGGGAATTTCTTGGATCCTTACCTTAGTATTATCAGCCCTTTAGGTCACTGGGGATGTCTCATGTGGGGTAACTTTGATATACTCCTAAATAGAAAGGGGTTTCCTGTTATGGTGATAGTGATAGGTCACGCCCTGGTACACCAATCTTGTATCCACTTGCATTGGGATTTAGGCAAGTATAGATTGTGCGATAATAGGGTCGTCTTTACCATACTCTAGGTGTTGCATATTTAGAGACCCAAACTCCCATTTGTTTTGGTTCCTAAATTTCTGCTTAATTTTGACAACATATCGATAGGAAGCTCCCAGTGATGAGATGTTCAAAAAATCCATTTCTGTTTGGATGCACCTATGCAGAGCCCCATAATATCTCAAAATGAGATGTCTCTTAGATTCTTTGATACCCATCTTGGTGAGCAAGGTGTTGGTCACTCTAATTTCTTATTTAATTTAAACAATCAAGTGCTACATAAATTGTCAACCCAGGGAAGTCTGTTTATTTCAAAGGTAACCATGCACTATATATGCTCAGTTTCAAAACCAACCTAGAGTTGTAGTAAAGGAAACTATATTAATCACACTTTCCTTGAATGAACTGAAGTTCTAACTTGAATTACAGAAAAGCAACCTACCTATTGCAGAGCTCAAAGTTTAAATAAATGATTAATTGAAGAATCCTGGATTACATTAAAATAACACAAGATACTACAACAGAAAAGACCAACTATTCTGTAACCAGAGAACAATACCCTATTCCCAAAGTAGGAATCTTCAGCACCTATCTATGATCATCACACTTCATGAACTTACTGCTTAACTAAAACAATGCACATTGAAGGCTATCTATCTCCTAACAGAGAACATGACATTATTTCCTTCCCAAAGCAGGAACCTTCAGCACCAGTCTCTGACTAACACACTTATGGAAATAATTGAAGGCTAACTAATTCTAACAAAGAACAGGACACTATTTCCTTCCCAAATAAGGAACCTTCAGCACCAGTCTCTAATTAACACTCTTATGGAAATAATTGAAGGCTAACTAATTCTAACAGAGAACAGGACCCTATTTCCTTCCCAAAGCAGGAACCTTCAACACTAGTCTCTGATTAACACACTTATGGAAATAATTGAAGGCTAACTAATTCTAACAGAGAACATGACCCTATTTCCTTCCCAAAGCAGGAACCTTCAACACCAGTCTCTGATTAACACACTTATGGAAATAATTGAAGGCTAACTAATTCTAACAGAGAACAAGACCCTATTTCCTTCCCAAAGAAGGAACCTTCAGCACCAGTCTCTGATTAGCACACTTTCATAAATTCATCACACAAGATTGCTAACTAAAATGATTAACAGTTACCCAAGCATGAACTACATGAAAACAGTGTAACGTTCAGTAGAACAGAGTTCTTAACAAGACAGAGTTCAGTAGTGTTTCAACAAAGCAGAATTCATTAAAGTAGTGTTTCAACAAGACAGAAATTAATCAAGGTATAAACAAAGATCACACTAACACACTATAAAACTAACGGGTGAATCTTGTGAAGAAGGTAGGACCTCCCTTCTCACAAGATTCCCTTGGAACAAAGAGGCTAGAAAAGGGTGCTCAAAACAGTCTTTTATTCATCTATCAATGTATCATATTACAATCTGAGAATGAAGTGCGTCCTTCTCTGTAAAACTTTCTTAGTACCAAAAACTGGGGATCCTCTCGAATGGTGATTTCTCTTATTTAAAGAGGGAATCCCTTCGATACAATTGATCAAAAATTACAGGTGTATATCTGAGTCCTATTCTTAGTTAGATCGACTTTCTAAACCGGAATAGGATATCCTAGTCTCCCGCAACAGAATGCTATTACGAGTGTTGAATGAGGTGTTGTTGTTACGGTTGGAGTAACAACTCTTTATTGTTACTGTTGTTGTATGTTGTTTCGGCATTGCAAATCGCRGGCTGTTTCAGACACGAGATTTGCGTTCTAACCATTTCAGCACTTCTCAGGTAGCAACGATGGTTGGTGCTTGGCTCAYGGTGCAGCTGTTGTAGTCAATTTGTGTGAGTTGTTGTTGATCGTGGACTGTGTAACGGCTTCCTGACCATGGACTGTGTAACATCTTCTGTGTTTTAGCATCATCGGCCATGGACTGTGTAACAACTTCCTCTGTGTTTCAGCATCATTGACCATGGACTGTGTAACAACTTCCTCTGTGTTTCAGCATCGTTGACCATGGACTATTTAACAGCTTCTGTGTTTCAGCATCTTCGACCATGGACTGTGTAACAACTTCTGTGAGTTGTTGTTTCAGCAACAGGCCTCAAATGCTAATCTGCAGTTTGAACTGTTTCAACACTTATACATTTCTAATCAATGGTTAAGTACAAGAGTGATGTAAAATTATATGAAAAATAGATTAAACGTATAGTAAAGAGAAGAGACATTGCATACCTTTGGAAAGATAGGATAAAGTGATAATATGAGTTTAAATGTGAGTGAACAAGAGTGTAATGGTGGTAAAAAGTATGGGCAAAAAGGTACATTATGTGGTCCTAACACAAGGTATGGAAAGTATTTTTGAACTCTGACATTGTTTAGCCCCTCTCTTGTCACAATGTGGTCCATCTCATGTATTGGTTATCATAGTTACAAATAGGGTAATATTGTTCCTTGACCGCATCCAAAAAAAACTCCCAAGTGGGATCGACCCCATATATTATATCTACTCCTCTCTGGAACTTTTCTCCCACTAATTTTACCATCAATTTTGACATGGGGGAGAGCCTTAAGGAGTGAAAAGGTGATATTTTCCTTGTCAGAAAAATTGTGAACAAAGAAATAACCTTCTAGCAGATTTAACCATTTTTCTAGGGCATCCGCATCTATCCGACCTTCAAATATGGGAATATAAAAATTAACTTGTACCTTGAAAGGAGAGGTGCCTCCAAAGTGGCCACATGATAAATCCTTTCCTGCTATTATCAACAGGTGTTGAAGGATGTGGGAAAAATTCTCCATCATTTCGTGCCTTTGTCGTATGAGAGCTTGCTCAAGCAACAAATTAATAGAATCTTTTGCTCTATAGTTCTTATTTTCTTCCACTATGGAGTGTTTCTTGGGTGTGTGAGAGTGATTTTCCTCAGGAGATACAATATCGAGACCCAACTTGCTATACTCGGACCTCATCGGGGACATGCACTAATAAACTATCAAGAGCATCCTGCTTTGATACCACTGATCCATATTATTTTTGGCATGAAATGAGAGTGGAGATATAATAAATAAATGTACATAGATATATCATATATCCAATAATGTAACAAAGATATATAATAGATATAACCATAAACACATAGATACAATAATATACAATTTCTATTAATGAGGGAAATGTACAAAACTATAGAAATATAGAGTGAAAGACTCACTAGAATGGTGGTAGCTTATCTCTGAGAAGATATGTGATGACTACGCTCATTTGAAAGAATACGATTGTTACAATGAGGCTCCAAAGTCCTTTTTAACATAAATAAAATAGAAAACCTTAACCCCGGAAAATGAAAATCCAACAGTTTTGTGGACCCTATTTTCGGTAGTTTTGTGTATCAACTTCCCGGGGGTGTAACTTTGTCATACGATCTTTGTTTGGGGCACACAATAGCTCACTGGAAAGGTATTGACGAGGAGCTTCATTTCATAGGATCAATCATTCAAATGGAAATCAATGAGGTGCTCAATCACGAAAAAACATCGTTTAGGCCCTCAAAATGGCCCCAAACGTTTAGGACCCTAAAAACTGCTAAAAATAGTAAATTTCCAGAAACCTGTTTTGATCCGGTGGGAATAAGTGGGTGGCCACCGATATGCACCTTGATCATGGACACTGAAAATTTCACTACTACCAAAATGCATCAATTTGTTTCTCAACTTGTGACTTTGACAGATTCTAGATGCCCTAACTCTAACGGTCTACAATAGTTTTCCACTTATAACTTCCATCACACATTGGTTATAATGAAATGCCATTTGCTTCACGTGTTTGATAATTTTACACCACACAACAATTTACAAAATAAAAGAAACATTTGTACATATCAAAATGCTCAAAATAACACTATAGGTTGATGAAATAAATATATCTGGAGACAAACAACTAACTCATACCCTTAGGAAATAGATCTTTATAGACCTACCAAACCATAAACTAGAAAATCAGCGGATCAAATTTTGCTCAAAAATTCAAAGTGCTCGGAATCGCTTCAAACCAGAAGAGAACGTAGGCCTCCTCATTGCGAACCCAACGCAACTCGTTTCATCTCAAATGGACATCGGGAGCGAGAGATATAGCGATATGTTCATTAAGTCAAACAGGTAAAAATTTTGATGTTGATTGTACAGTCCGTACAGTCTGACATGGCAGATTCATATGACCGTACGTGTGGTGACGTGGCAGTTTATTATTGGATGATAGGTGGTCAAATGGGAAGATGACATGTGGCACTATTCGAGCAAATGGTTGGATGCCACGTGGCCCAATCAAGGGATGCCACGTGGCACCCTGGTAGTGGTTGTCAATTGTTGTTTGTTAAAATGTATGGAGTCCATGGGGTTCGACCCCCGAACCTCCCCACCACATAACACTTCACCAACTCCAATAACCAATCGGGATATCTCTTATGCCTTGACATATATGTGGTTCGGATTAAATTTAAAGTCGCTTGTTGGTATAGTTTTGGGTTGCGACCGGGCCGGGCCTAGCCCAACCCTTGGTCATGCACTTTTCATATATATGTGACCATGTCTATATGTTATGTATTGGCGCACGCGCGTTTTTTAATATGGTTCCAACGGTTATAACTCCCGCCAAGTGTTATGTTACCATTTGATATGGACGAAGCCCCATTTGTTTTAGCGCGCGGTTCTATGACCCATACGCCCAGGTGCTAGGCGGTTAGGGGCTGGCGCGCCCTTAACGGTCCTACGATTTTCACCGTTGGCGTGGTTGCGCTTGGTGCTGGGTTTTCACGCCTTATATTGCGTGTGAGCCAGGTTCACACAGGAAGGGTGCAATTTGTAGATGCAGAGACAACAAGCTTGAAGAGGGAGACTTCTAGGAGGCCTAATGTCTTCGTTTTTCGACCGATTGAGGTGCCGAAAGAGCCCAGACAGGGGTTTTTGGACACTCT
>ML776632.1:263708-289946 GCA_009831015.1 Picea engelmannii | reverse complement strand
TGAACTTGTAGGAGACTAAGGGTTCTAAGGATTAAGGCCCCCGCCTTATTGCGTGCCCCTTAGAATCATCGTGAGCGACTGTCACAGTCGGCCCTCACAACATCGTGGGTCCTCTCGAACTAGGTAATCATTAACCTACAGTTCGAGCCACGGCGGGAGTCCTAGCAGGCGGTGGCAGGGCTTTTGTCCACCCCTCTCCCTCAACCTCTCTGCAAATCGTGTGTGGCCCCTTTACTCCATATGTGAGTCTCGTCGGCAAGCTATTGTCAACCTGCATCATACAAAATCATGTCAGAAATGTGTACAACAAATCATCAAATCGAATGAAACATCATAGTAAACATATCACCCAAAATCACACTCCCTGACTCAGTCCGGAGTCCAAGGGGGTTCTACCGATGCCTCTGCATCCTCAAGGTCAAAAAACCCTGCACACTCAATAAAACTGAGTCAATAGCACCTGTCTACAAAATAGTAACACATCATGTCATCTGTCAAACGCATCAAATCAAGTATAAATGGTCTAACATCATAAAAGTCCATATCACTTGCGAGCAAGTGTCCTGAACTAATAAGTGTTCGCAGTGCACCAGAGCGGGATGTTATAGTTAGCTTCCATTACTCACACATGTGGAGCTAGTCACGGTTTGAATTTTGAGAATATTCTAGAGGGTAGAAAAGCCCAACATTAATTGATATTTCCATGTAAAAAAATATCCCTAAACCTACATGGTTATCAGACTATGTTAAATACTAGGTTGCTAGGAAAGGAAGGGGATCCTTTCTCATGGTATTGAGTAATATTCCACCTAAGACTAGAGCACTGAGTGGAATACAAATCATAACAAAGGAAGTAGAAGATCCTATAACATCCATATTGGCCACAATATCTATGGAAACTCCATAGTGAGTGCCGCTTTCTTTGTATTTTCATTTCAAAACTAAGCAGAAAAGAGCATAGCATAGGCCTCAGCTTCTTGCTAAGTTTTTCTTGTATTGGGTTTTCCTATGGTACATAGTGTGTTTAGTGTGTGGATGGTGTATTATTTTCTTTCCTCTTTCATTTCAGTTTTAGTTTATTCAATATTTTATAGATTAAGGAAGTAACATTAAATTTGGAATCTATGTACAAAACAATATAATAAAAGATTTCATAATATTGTAAGATCTATTGTGATGAATTGTTCCGATGGAATATTCATGACAATTTATAGATCAATGTCCAAATCCATTTATGGATGACATGGTAGTATTTTCAACAAGTTTAATTCCTTGGAGGACCTTCAATATGTGGTTTTTTGTTCTAGTATATTCCAGTTTGTTATCACCTATTCTTGGTGGAGGATCTATTCCATTAATGCCTTGTATGTGATCTATATTTCAATGTGTGATAGAAAATAGGAAATATGATAGTTGGATTATTTTTTCTAGTGGGTGCAAGTGTTGGGAGTGGATTGTTTCCTATGATAGGCATGCTTAGACATTTGATTATTTGTTTATTTTTGAATCCTGGGATGGGCTAATTCATTCCATGATAGATTGATGATTATTAATTGATCTATTTTTTGAGTTGTGACTCAAGGGATTATAGGAATTTTGACCTTGCTTACTTTCAACGATTGTTGCAGATGGAGGGATATTCTAGTGTTATCCCTTTGGGATAATATTGGTTGTAATTATTGTACATTCATTGAGAGAATGATCATGAATTTGATAGCTAGTGTGATGCTAATATATTGGTGATATTGTTAATCTGTACATGTGTTGGTGGAATCATTGATTTATGCTACACTTGTAATCGATGGGAGTAGTGAGGAGTACCAATGATAGGGTTGTTGGATTCTCTTAAGTAGAGATATTTGATTATGATGATACTCTTACTTTAATATTTTATTAATAAGGGGGACATAACCTTGTTGAGGTTTCTTCTCTAGTTTCCATATGTTTTGAGGTGCATGAGTGGGATTCTCATTCTCATAGTTTGATGGTGACCTTCTATGGGTTGTTGTGATCCTACCATGAGTTTGGTATTTCAATATCAATGAGATGAGATCTATCTTGATTTTATATTTTGTGTTTGATAGATCCATTCCACTTTTATTAGTTTTGTTGGAGATTTTATTATCTTTACAAGATGCCCTAAAACAATTTAATGTGGTACCAAGAGACATTTTCCTATGATGATGATGTATGCAAGTTGGAGTTTTGATATGTTATTGTGGATGCATTCCTTATTTTGGATCGATTTCATAGTTTAATAGGAAATAGTGGTTGAAGGTTATTTTCCTTCAATTTCACATATGGTTATTTTTATTTTTGAACCCCTAACAAAGGTGAAGAACGAGTAGCTTAGTTTGGTGGTGTAAGACAAGTGGGTTTGTTGTATTCTCCTTGCATGTCGACTATAGAAATGATGAGTTTCAAATTTATTATTTGATTTCTTAGAGAAAGGTACACGTTTGTGAGAAGGGAATTCTTGGATGATGAGGTATAGACTTGTGATTATGGGTATTTCACTTGTAGAGTAGGTATGATGCTCTATCATTATGTAGGAGTACCATTTTATCTTTTATATAGATGCAATGAAGTTTTAGGTTGCACATTCAGAGGGCGTTGATTGATGTTACAAAAGTAACTTTCCTCATAAAGATGGAGTGTTAGATTTTGGGGTTACTCTGGAAGTGTTTTCACCTTGCTAGGAGAGAACGGAGTATCCTAGCCCCTTAATAATGCTTCATGGACATATGGATGTCTTAGTTTGGGTGGATTCTTAACATTGTTTTTAGTGCTAGTGTAGGGTCATTATCTAGGAGGTTGTTAGCTTGACTGGCATGATGACTAACCCATTATTTGCATAGAATCGAGGAGTCAATAATGATTGATTAGGGAGGTATCTACATAAGAAGGCGAGTGCTAAGAACTTGGAGGAGGGAACTTAGTCTTAGGATATTGGGACAATGTGATATACACTTTGGTGATTGGACATTTGGCTTCAGTATGTTTGTGTTAGTGATAATACTTCATGGAGTTTGGTGATGGACATATGTTTTAGATCTATGCTATTTAGAAATAGAAAAGGCATGCAGTAGAAAATATACCTAAATAAAAAAAATATTTAAATAATCAAGATGATTTATAATTACCAGTAACAAAAGTACAAATAAGATATACCTCTTAAGATACCAATGAAGAAAAATATCTCCCAGTGGCCCCTCCATGGGAGGATTCTTCTTTATTTCCAAGATATGTGGTAGAAATGTCAAGACTTCTCCTCTTGGATGGAATTGGATATGGTGAGATGGAGTTAAAAGGTCAATGGAAATTTCAACAACATCTTTGTACTCTCAAGGAAAAATCATCTTGAAATGGTATGGCTCTCTTTATTTTATAGGAAAAATAGTTGTTATCATTTATAGGGTCAAAATAATAAAGTATTATATTTGAAAATATCAGTTTATCCACTAACTAATTTTTACCTTTAATTTAAATAAAATAAAGAGGGAAAAATGCATTAAAGGGGATTATGGCTTTAATTAAGTGAAATAAATTTAGGAAAAGGGTTTTCCTAAGTTATGTAAGGGAAAAATGGTGTGAAAGTGTGTATGACAAGGGATGCATGGACTATGATGGTGCATATAGGTAAGGCTTATTCTTTTAGACCACGTGTGAAAATAAATGGTGATAACATCTCTCTCTCTCTCTCTCTCTCTCTCTCTCTCTCTCTCTCTCTCTCTCTCTATATATATATATATATATATATATATATATATATATTTGTGTTCTCCAAATATTATGTACTTGAAAATTTGACTATTATCTTATGTTATCTTCTTCATTGAGTATATTTCATCCCTTATTGTCCATGTTGATTTGGAATAACATAAATCTGAATTGGTTAAGTGATTAAATACACACACACACACAAACATAGAACTTTCAGTTTTAGGGCTCATCTAAATAAGAAACATGAATATATATGTTTTTGTTATAATGTACACTCATATGATATTTATTTTATTAGGTTGTTCAATGAAATTGKGTTGAAAGGGAGTGAAATATTACAATTTAGATGAGCCCTAAAACTGAAAGTTCATAGAGATTAAATCTAGGAAATGAGGAAAAATTTGAAAATCACAATAATTGCTTGATTCTCAAAATTTTAATACTTACCCTCATCATCTCATAGACAAACTCAAAACATGTTCATAAAAAATATCTATAACTAACTCCTAAATTTCTCTATTAAATTCTTTGGACATATATAATATTTATAAATATTATATATGAAATTTACTATATATATATAACACATAGTATGTGTTATATAATATAACACATAGTATGTAATATGTTATAATAACATACTACATGTAATATGTATATATAATATATATAATATTTTAGTCAAATTATTGTATAATGAGCAAAATTGTTTTCTTATAAAATTTTACAACAAAATATGCATCTATATTTTCAGAGATGGGAGGTAATCGACTTTTAAGGTGAGTTATAAGTTGTAAAGAACAATTTATGAACACAAATATTAAATGGTTATTCCTCCTCATATTATGGGATACTTTTTATTCACCAAAGTCTATCATCAATCACATCACTTTTGATATAAATAAATAGAAGTAGTCTAGTTATTTTACTTTTTGGATTCATATATAATCAAAATTAATCAAATCATGATAATAATGATTAATATAAAACCAAAATGGATAAAAAAAAATAGAACAATTAAACAATTCCCATACAAATATTGTTTAATTCCCATACAGATATAGAACAAAATTTGATTAAATAAACAACACAATTTCCTATTGAAATTAGGACTTAAATTGCCAAATATTTTTCTTAGAATCTTAATAATGTGAAATTAATAGAAATCATCCTATAAATGTGGATGTCTCCCAAAAAAAATTAAATCATTATATTAAGAAATTCATTATAATAGTTATTTAAATAATATTAAGAAACTCATTAGTTATTTAAATAATATTAAAAAACTCATTATAATAGTTATTTAAATAATTAACAAAACAATGAAAGGGATTTTTTCGATGCATCATATCATTTGAAATGAAAAATAATATTTTTTTAGAAACTGTGTTTACTTATCACATTTCTATTATTTATTTTAATTTTATATTAATTTTAATTTAATTTAATTTAATTTAATTTTATACATTAATTGATTAATATAAATGTTATTTTACTTATTTGGGACTATAATCGTCCTTAATATATTATATAAATTGATCATTGTGAAAATTATAACTTATGTTTTTTTAAATTATAACTTATGTGTTTTTTTACATGTTTGGAATATTCATTAAATGATGTAAGATTTTAAATTTTATTATTATTTTTTTAATAATTTGTCTCTTTGACTTTCCATATAATAATCACACCAATAGAAGAGATATAATGAATCATATTATATGCTTTGTGGCTGTAAAGTGCCAAAGTGCTCATGGACACAATGTTTCACCCTCTCTCTATTGAGAAACAATGCATAGAATATTATTCAAATTATTAATGAACCATATTCTATGCTTCATAAGGGTATTATGCATAAAATATGAAATAAATTTATGAAGAATTGATTCAGAAACTTCCAAAAAAATTATTACCGAATCATATCCTATGAATAAAACATAATATACGATTTACTAATAATTCAAGAATAAATTCTTTTAAGAATTTATTCAAAGAAAAAAAAATTAGGTAGGCCTAGAAGCATATTTCGACAAGATTTATATCTAAAATATATGTTCATATTAAATCCAAATAAATTTGTTAAGAATCTGCTATAGAGAGATTGAAACAATAAGCAGTGAACGTAATTAATTAGAGTGCTATATGTTTATGCTTTATGTAATTAAATAAGATTTGTATAAATTTGTTATAAGGATTGAAACAATAAACAGTGTTACCGTGCTATATGTTTATGCTTGCTTTATGTATGTTTAAATAAGATTTGTATATAAAATATATGTTTATAATAAATTTAAATAATTTTATTAAAAATTGGGTATAGAAAGGTCCCCGAGGTGTAGGACAGTGGGTGACGGAGTGTGTTGTTAAGCCATTCTGTGATGTTTCCCTCCTGCGGGGACAAAAAATCCAACCATGTTAAGGGTTGGTGTGGCTCAGGCCGGGTGCGATCCCCGGGTGATTTTGACGGCTTAGATGCCCCTGAGTCGCGGTTTCTCAAGCCACAGGTTAATCGCAGGTCCTGCACAAATTAACAAACAAAAAAAAAATTGGGTATAGAAATTGAAAAAATCATGAAAGTTATTAATTAGATAATAGACAGAGATAAAATCAAACTTGATCAATTTCCTTTTAATGAGTCTAGARTTTTTGTTACATTATTTAATATAATTTTTATTATTTCTAATAGTACTATTAAAAGTATTATATGTTAATTAGTAATAAAGATTCATTTTGCTTCTATCATTCAAGCTAATTAAGAGTGTCAAATCCCCTTTATATATATCTTTCATATGGTAGAAAGGCCAAGTACTAAATATGCACCTATGTAATTACAAATAATCTTTAGCAATATATTACCATAAATCCCTAAGTGCATCCCT
Source organism: Picea engelmannii (assembly GCA_009831015.1). Lineage (NCBI taxonomy): Eukaryota > Viridiplantae > Streptophyta > Pinopsida > Pinales > Pinaceae > Picea > Picea engelmannii. Next base: position 283,344 of record ML776632.1, on the reverse strand, counting down.
ATTTTTAATTACAAATAATCTTTAGCAATATATTACCATAAATCCCTAAGTGCATCCCTATTTTTAAGGTTAGGATTACATCTATAGAAATTTATTTAGATATTTTTTTATTAAGAAAGTGATTACATATTCAATGGTTAATCAAATATTTACAAGCATCGAATCTTGTTTCCAAGTACTTACATGACCAAATTTATTCTTATTTTGTTATCTCCTAAATAAATTTGATTTTGTGGTATTTTATATACGTTAGAATAACCATAAAGAGCATAACCCTTATTTCCTATGGACTAGTAACATTCTCTTTAATATTTTTTTTTATTTGGTGGTATTTTATATATGTTGGAATAACCATCAAAGAGTATAACCTTTATAATGATTTCATTTCTTATGGACTAGTAACACTTTCTTTACATTTTTTCTTTCTTTCTTTTGAGGTATAATATTTTATCTATTTTTTATCCTCAACTACACACTTTTGTATCCTTAATCTCTTTGTTAGTATTTTTTCATCCAAAGTTTGTATTTTTTCTAGTTGAAGATGTCCTTTTTGCATCACAATGGAAAATACCACTATAATCGCATTGACCACCAAGAATATTCACTCATAATAGAAACAACTTCCCACATATCAAGATCCCTTGAGCATAGCCATTGAAATGGTTGAGCCTCTATGCTTACATGCTCAATGACCACTTCTCATTTTCGTGGAACACATGTAAGATATTTCATATGTTAACTTCTTCTCTATAAGCTAAACTGGTGAGTTATCCCTATTATGATATCTATGACAATGTCTCAAGCGTCATCCACTACACATTACACTAGAAACCCCCCACAAACATTTATTTGAACTATCAAGTCATGATACACCCACTAGTGCCTATGTTGGTTGATTCTCACCCTCATAAAACAACTTACACACCTTATTCTATCGATGTCTCCCTTTTTTGAATCATATAAATTGATATCCATATTATGGATGCAACAATTTACTCTCATGATGATAAAGTCATTAATATTTTTCAAGATTGGTGGAAGAATTTACTAGATTTAGTAACATCATTTACCCTACCCACAACACCTTTTACACATAGCTCTGTCATTGAAGAAGCCATAACTTTGGTGGCCTCTCAAAGTACTTTTCTTAGAACAAATATTGGCATATATTCTAGTTTACATGAACAATTAAGACCTCTAGTTGAGGACAACACTAATGGAGTTTTGATAGAACTTTTTAGAGTTTAAGAGAAATAATTTTCTAGGGTTTTGGAAACCATATTTTGGATAGATATAGACTCATGGGCCACTTGGTAAAAGTGTATTCCCCCCCATACAAGGATTGTGTTAGGGACCTAACCTTCCTAACCCCTCACATAGGTAGAATAATATATTTTCCATGTAATAAAGGCCAACATGAGTTAATAAGGCTTATTTATTAATGTGAACGAGTCTAATGTAAGAATACTTAATAGAAGATTCTAATTCTAGAACGATATTCCTCTAGAACGTTCTTTAGAAGATAAAATTAATATAAATAAGAGTAGGAGGCATGAGAAAGCCTTGTTTTGAGAATTATTGTAATAGACTGCTTCTATGTTGTAGGTTTTCTCCTCAAAGAAGCAAGTGAACATTAATTTCTATCAATAAAGGTATCTTCTTTGGTGTTTTAGTTCTCTACAATTTCTTGATCCGCTGGTATTTGTCGCAATATTTCTATTTTTTGCTATTTATAATAGATATGGTACCTAAAAAGTGCCATCAAAGCACTTTTCTCTGCAGAAACTATGGTAATTTTTTCCAGAGTAGAGGCATGTACTATTGACATATTTAAAGAACAAATATTTTTTGCTCAGCTAGGTAAAACTGTGGTGGGGAAGACTACACACAGGAAATACATATGGTTTCACTGGGTTACTTAGAAACAAACCTTTCACATTGTCAGAAACCTCTGTAACCCATGTTGGTTCCCCTCTAGTAGCATCACTTCACACATAATATATACAGAACCATCACTCCCACATACCCTCAAGTATATTGGGTGTCCCCTAGGTCTCCTGAAACTAGCTCTAGATCATCCGATCGATTTCCTGACTACTATAGTGACACCAAGAACAACACTCGGGAAGATACTCGCTAGTACCTGGGTAATTAGTTAGTATGAATAAGGGTACAAGTGAGACTCCTTAGTTTGTGCCTTGAGATATTGGGCCGATTACTACTGTTCGACACGACACGTATATCAGAGAGATATAGCATAGGGGAAACCATTGTTTGCAGGAACCCAAAAAACCCTAACCCTTAGGATCAAAATAGAATAGAGAAGGAACAATAGAGATATCTTGTCACGCAACTGTACCTCTTGCATTTTGATTGAAAAATTCCTACACAACGTTTCCTATTAAAACTTTGGGAATTCTGGCAATGCAGTATTATTCAGGACATAGTATAACTCTGCAGAAATAAGCCTTTTTTTTCGTGGACCCACCCACCCTTTCAAAAATCCATATTTGCCACCTATTGCATTGGATTCCTCTATTTTTCTGGATTGTAGTGGTACCCTTCACCAATAACCCCTTTTCTATGTGGACCACTTGCCCCATTCCTGTGTTTCACTTCAACCATGACACACACCCGCAACCAAGAACTGAAAACCACATTAATTACACCATAGATTCCAAAATGGAATATATGAAAGAGTACCTAAAGTAGGAAATCAATTCACACATCACAAGACAACTTGCATCCCATCTTGAATCCCAACTTGACTCCTTTGTTGCCAAGGTTCTGGAAACATTACATTTTCCTGAAGGCCTTGCCTCATATGAATATTCGTCTAACCTAGAAGGTGTCACTTCCTTCAATTCCTACATTAATTAGTCCAACCCCTTTCTTCATGATTTTTGCCTTCCATGAGTAGAGGTGAACAAATTTGATGGCTCGGTTCCCACTAGTTGGGTCACTTAGATGGAACATTACTTCTCCTTGCATAACATCATTGATGAATTTTCCAAACTTAATTGTGATGTCCTCTATCTGGATCTTGAATGTTGGAAATGGTTGCAATGGTGTAGAAAATGGTTGCAATGGTGCAATTTTTTGGCCAAACTTTATCAACGCTTTGACATTGCCAAACACTATCTGGGTCATTTGACCAAGTTGAAATAATCTGGTACCATGGAAGACTTTATTTCCCCATCTGAGCACCTGGTTTTCAGAACAGAGGGAATGTCTGATGCCTTCTTCATAGAATTATTTATCAATGGCCTGAAGGATGAAATCTAAGCCTAGGTCCTCATGGATCTCCCCCATAATTGGTGGGAAGCTACTCAACATTCCAATGAAGCAAAACTGATTGTATTTTCCCAGTACCACAAACCCTATTTTCTTCATCTAGCTCTCCATACCAATCCTGCCCCTCGTCTCACTCCTCTCAATATCCAGAAATTAACTCAAGTAGAAATGGTTGAATGCCAACTCAAGGATATTTTCTATAATTGTGATGACAAATATTTTCACAGGCACAAATGTAAGGAACATAATATTTTTATGGAAATTTTTTAGGATGTTGTTTACGAGGAGGATGAATTTTCTCCCGTGGAAGAGATACCCCCAATAGATGATACTAATTCATGCTTTGATCCACTAGGAGTTGAACCATTGATTTCATTGCATAACCTCACTAGATTTTCTGCTCCCCAAACCTTCAACCTAATTGGCTACATTAAGCATTGGAAAGTAATAATCCTTGTTGATGATGGCAACACCCATAATTTTATTTATTGTTGCATTTCCTAGGAAACAAATTGCTATATCTGTGACTTCAACAATTTTCAAATCATGATTTCCAATGGTGGTTCCATGAAATGTGGTGGGTGTTGTGAAAACATGTGCCTACAAATTTGTTAGTACCACTTGAAATCTCCTATGTTTTATATAGATATGGGAAATTGTGACATTATTCTGGGTGTTGAATGGTTACGCACTTTGGGACCCATCCTCATCAATTTTAAGGAAATAACCATGCAATTCCAACAAGAGGGACAATAGTATAAGTTCCAAGGTATCACAACAGACTCCACTAAGGTCATCATTTTCCATCGAATGGAAAATCTCCTAAAAATATTTCATTCGAGAATTATTTCCCAACTCCATTCCATTCAAGCAGTTGATACACCCTCAATGCATATTGACCTCCAATGTATCCTCTCCAAACACCAAGCCATTTTTTCCATTCCCCATGGACTTCCCCATTCCCATGGTATTCATGATTGTTCCATTCCTCTAGTCCCGAACATCCTTCCTCCCAATGACCCCTCTTATCATCATCTATTTTCCTAGAAGAATGAAATTGAGAAAAATGTTCAATAATTTCTCAAAGAGGATGTTATCCATCCTAGTACCAGGTCTTATTCTACTCCTATGGTAATGTTACTCAAGAAAGAAGGAACTTTATGTATGTTTCCTAATGTTTTCACCCTAAAAAGCTCACCATTAAATAAAAATTTCCCATTCATTTCATTGATGACTTGTTGGATGAATTGAGCAATGCTCAATACTTTACTAAACTTGATCTCTTCTCTGGATACCACCAGATACATATGAAAGAGGAATACATTCCCAAGACTTGATTTAGAACTCATGAGGGTCACTATGCATTCTTGTTCATGCTCTTTGGCCTATGTAATGCTCTATCCACTTTCCAAAGTCTCATGAATCCTATCTTCCATCCTTTCCTCTGTCATTTTTTCTTATTTTTATTTGATGATATTCTCATATATAGTAAAACATGGACAACTCATCTTTACGATGTGGATCAAGTTCTCCATCTACTATCTCAGCATAAAATTTTCCTCAAACAATCTAAATGTGCCTTTAGAGCATAAGAAGTGGAGTACCTATGTCAAATTGTCGGTAAGGATGGAATACAGGTGGATACTAAGAAAATTAAAGCTATTCAGGATTGGCCTCACCCTAAAATGCTTAAGAACTTGTGTGGTTTTCTAGGTCTAATGGGGTATTATTGAAGGTTTGTTCAGAATTATGGAAAAATTGTAGCACCTCTCACTTCTCTCATTAAAAGGAATGATTTCACTTGGAATCCAACCATTGATCAATGCTTCCATGCCTTGAAAGAAGCTATGTGTATGACTCTTGTCCTGGCACTTCCCGACTTCACCAAGACTTTTGTCCTGGAATGTGATGCTTTTAGGAAAGGAATTTCAGCAATCCTTATGCAATATGGGAGGCCTTGGGATTTCACTATCAAACAACTCTCAGAGCGACATTTGTTCCAACCAATATATGAAAATGAAAAGTCGGTTATCCTACATGTTGTTGATCTTTGGCATCCTTATCTCTTGGGGAAATTCTTTCAAATTAAAAATAATCATAAAAGCCTCAAGTATTTTTTGGAACAATAAATTTCATCCATAGAGAAACAAAAATGGGTGACCAAGATATTTGGATATGATTATGAGATCATTTACAAAAAGGGAAAATAAAATGTGGTTGCTCATGCTCTTTCTAGAAAGTATGAACATGAAGGTTCCCTCCTTTACCTCTCCTTCATTATACCACATTGGCTCCCAAGATGTTTGCCAGGAATGGATACAAGACCAAAAACTTTATTTCATGATCCAACAATTGCAACACCATGCTCAAGATTTTCCTGGGTACTCTTGGAACAATGAACAGATTCAGTACAAAGTTTTTCTGTATTTAAGAAAACAATGGTGATTTAAATCCATGGTGCTTTCTAAGCTTCACGCTTCACCTACAACTGGATATTCAGGGTTTACCAAAACCTATGAATGGTTCAATCTTTCTTTTCTCTAGGATGATATGAAACAATATGTCCAGACCTTTGTGGTTAAATGTGATACCTATCAATGCAATAATAGAGAAATAGTCAAAGCTCCAGGAACACTCCAACCAGTGGGATAAATCCTTGTTATTTGGATGCATATTTCTGTGGATTTCATTGTTGGCCTCCTTGAATCCGGTAATAATTCGGTCATCATGGTGGTAGTCGATCGTCTTTCAAAATATTCTCATTTCTGTTCTCTTCAACACCCATTCACCGCATCCACAGTCGCTCAAATATTTATTCATAATATATTCAAACTTCATGGCATGCCTCATTATATTATCTCTAACAGAGATCCAACTTTCACCAGTAATATTTTGCAGGAATTTTTCAGGCTCCACATAACCCAATTGCATCTCAACACCACCTATTATCCCCAAACAATGGCCAAACTAAAGTTTTCAACAAGTTTTTTGAAACATATTTCCGATGTTTTGCATATGACCAAAAAAATCAGTGGGCTTATTGGTTACCTCTAACTGAATGGTTGTATAACACATCTTACCATACTAGTACTCGCATGAATCCTTTTGAAGTCATATATGGGAAAATGCCACCATCTGTTCTCTCATACATTCCAGGTGTCTCCAAGGTTTAGGAGGTTTACAAAAATATTACGGTCTGTGCGACCATTCTCTGTACCCTCAAAGAAAATTTGGTCATGGTTCATAATCACATGAGGAAACAAGAAGATCAAGGTCATTCTAAATGTCAATTTACTGAAGGGGACCGGGTGCTTCTTCATTTGCAACCTTATAATAAGACTTCACTCAAAGTTTAACAACGCCAAAACATTTCTCCCAAATTTGACAATCCTTATATAATCCTCAAGTGAGTGGGACTCATGGCCTACAAGTTATCTCTGTCAAGTAATTCTAAGCTCCATCCTATTTTTCATGTCTCACGATTAAAGAAAGTTATTAGAGATAAGTTCCAAACTCAAACTAGTCTCCCTGACTTGGATGAAGAAGGTTCCATTTGGTTATAGCCATAATAAGTTTTGTACCAGTGAAATCATCGTCTTTGTTAGTGCACCATAAAGGAAGTGTTATTTTAGTGGAAAGATACAACTCAAGAAGATGCCACCTAGGATCCGACCACCATTCTACAACAGTTTCCTCACCTCAAGACTTGAGGACAGGGTTGTTCTTCAAGGGGGAGGGAATGTTAGGGATCTAACCTCCCTAACCCATCATGTAGGTATAATAATATATTTTCCAAGTAATAAAGGCTGACATTATTTAATAATGCATATTTAATAATGTGAACAAGTCTAATGTAAGAAGCCTTAATATAAGCTTCTGCTTCTAGAAATATATTTCTCTATAATTTTCTTTAGAAGATAGAATGAGTACAAATAAGAGTAGGAGGCATGATAAAGCCTTATATTGAGAATTATTGTAATAGAGCGCTTCTCTACTAGAGGTTTCCTCCTCGAAAAGGGAAGTGGAAATTTCTTTCTATCAATAAAGATATATTATTTGGTCATATAATTATATCCTATATGTTAAACATATCATTTTAAGTAACTCATGGTAAAGTGTTTTTAACCTTGAGTTACTTAGTTTTTCATGTTTGAGTGTAAAATATATGGCTAAAATTTTCTGGCAAACTCAAGATTTAAAAAATATACCCTCCAAATTTAACTCAAACAAAACAACCATAGTTGTAAATAAAACTAGAAACACATATCCATTTTTTTTGAAGGGAGTAAAGCATTTGTGTTTACCATTTTACATTTTTTTCTAGACGGGGACAGAAGCCAAACTGGTCAACTTCCATGATTTTCCTTATAGGAAGAATTTGTATCCATCAATATGAATATTTGTTGGAAAATGGAAGAAAAATTGATCTCCTTCATCGATTTTCCTTACAAGAAGAATTTCCATTTACAGATTTGAAGATTTGTTGGAAAAAAGGATGGAAATTCCTGTCAAAAGGGGAAAATAAAAGTTTTCTACAATAGAACTATGATCCTCTCCACTAAAACAACCAATCTCTTCCATCAAAAATGTGAGTTTTGTAGTGTGAGAGATTGTAAGGATGATTACATGAGGGTTTAGGCATCTTATTTATTTGAAATGTGTAGCATGGGACACTAACTCGACCAATCACTTCCTTCTAACATGCAAGATATATTACATTGCAGCATGAGATTCCGTAAGGAGGAATCTGAGGGTTTGGGCATCTCATTACTTTGAAATGTTTTGTCTGGGAAGGTAGCAGAGAGGCAGTGTGACCAAGTGAGGGTTTAAAAATATAAAATAATCAATTCATTGCAAAAAACAATAAGTTATTACCCTTGTGAGTTTGTTTATAATTTGTTTTTATTTTTTTGGGTGCATAATTATTGTTACAATATGGATTTAAAATATAATGGTTTTTGGTAGCTTTTTTATAGGGTGGATGAGGGTTTAAAGATCAAAGACAATCAATTCATTGCAAAAACTAGTAAGATATTATCCTTCTCAGTTTTTCGATCAAGTTATTTTTATTTTTTTCGTGGCACAATTTTTTTTACAATATGGATTTGACATATGCCTTCAATATGTATGGATCATATACAACAAAGAATGTAATCTATAAATCAATAACCTATAACCCAAAAAATAGTATTTTTTACAACAAAGATTGTAAGCCAAAGAGTAATTTATTGGACTGAAATAATGGAAACTCTTCTTGGTGCTTTAATAATGAACATTTATCAGAAATTTGTTCATAGACCTCCTATCATTCATTCCTTATACTCTAAACTTTTTGTGCATCATTGTGTATCGAATTGTATCATGTAGCACCCTATTAATGAATTTTAATCAAATAAAAAACATAAATATGATATCTTATAAAAATATTTTATCTCGTATCAAGTTATTGTTAGTGTCCATGATTTTAGAATAAACAAGATGGATACACTATGGTTTTCCTACTCTAACATTTTATGGGTTTTCCATAGAAATTTCAAATTATAAATTCTATACAACCATTTGAAATGTTGCTTTAAATAAAGAATATTTAAAATTTCTCCATTGTCACTTTTATGATGAAGCTTCTCCATCTTTACACTCTCTAGAATCAAATATATTGGCCATTCATCCTCAAATGTATTTCTAATCCTATAAAATTCATGCTTATGAGTAATCCATAAAAATACATGTTTTTGTTTTCCCGCTAACATTGTCTGAGGTAAAATACTTGGTATGTATCCTCATTCGAGGATGGTACCCAAAGTAAACCCTAGATTCTGCAAGGAAAAAGTCAAAGCCAACAACAAGGCTTGAATCAATTTCAACAATATACTCATTATGTGCTCAATGTGTCATTTACAAGAATAGAAATTGGGTGGGGAGGATAACACTCAAATCATACCCTCACTCCATCCAACCCACTTCCATCTCCCAATAAAACAACTACTTCCCTTTGAACCAATGGTATGACAAGGAATGCAGGTCTCTCCACTGCCATATTCATCATGAATTCACCCATATCACCCCTCCTATCCTAGCCTTAGAGCTTCCTATTGTCATCTCCTCCACATAATAAATGCCTCATTGTTTCTAAGAGGATATGGGACTAATGTACTTCCCTTATTCACTACCCCAAACAATTTTGGCTCACCATCCTCCCCCACCACTCTCCCCTTCCATCTGATCTTAACCTTGAATCCCTCTTCTCTCACATATCCACTCTCTATGATATCCCTAGACAACGCCATATTCAAGTTACCTCTTCACTCCCTTCATGCTTCATATTATCATACAATGAAAGAAAAGAGGCTATTTGGGTGATAAGAAGTAACAAATCGACATACAAGGAGGGTTTCCAAGTAGAGTTCTTTAAGCATAGTCTTTGAGCTCTAGTTTCTCACTTGGTTGATATCTTCAACCATCTGGTTTATATAGGTTTTCCACTAGTATGGTCACATCACGTCATTCACCCAATACATAAAACGAGCCCCAATTCATATCCCAACAACTACAGGATAATCATGGTGGGCCACAAGTTCTTGAATCTCTATGTTATGGTTCTCCATGTGAATCTCTCTAATGAGCTTGAGCGGAGATCCCTCAGAGCTAGGGGATAGGAAATATTATGAACTACTAATTAAACCATTGATCACTTCTTTACCCTCCAGGCCATCATTGAGGAGGCACAACATCATTCTTCAAAGTTATACTGCTACTTTGTATATTTTCAGAAATATTTTTATTCCATCCTGCAAGAAGACTTATTCTGGAGGCTTGAAGACATTAACATTTTTCCTAGACCCTACTGACTTCCATCATATGCATATATGAGTCGTTCATTGGTATTCTTTGCATAGTTCATTAGATATTTGATTTCATCAAGCGTACCATTGGGGTATAACCCGATTTCCCCATGTCGCCCTCCTTGTTTAGGATTTACATTGACTAGTTGGAGACCTTTCTTCATGAGAATATCTAGGACAATGATGGTTGCCTCCTCCACCAGGTTCTATTATCCTTCCTACTCTTCACTAATGATGTGGTCCTCCTAATATAATCTCCATTGGGGATAAAATTATAGTTATATGTCTTATCTCTCTTTTGTGACCTTCATCAGTTAATGGTTGACCTGGGTAAAACCAAGGTTATGATAATCAATGGGTTGAAGAATACCATGAAACTTCATTTCTTTTTTAGAAGGGAGGATATTGTGGTCACCATCACCTACATATACATTGGGGGTGTAATTGTTAATACCCTATTTTAGTTTACGACCAACCCTTTGGCCTTGGATCAACAAGGGATACATATCCTTATCCCTTCTCAAAATACAATGCTTTCAACACCATGTTTAGGAAATCTCATCCAATATGTCCCTCATGGACTCCCTTGTCCGACCTACTATTCTCTATGTCTCAAATATTTGGGGGCCTTATTTACTTGATTATCATTGAGCCTCTGCTGAGAGAATACAAGACCTTCTCCTCTGGTGCATTAAGAGATGGAAGAATGAAATCCCTCATCACATAATTCTATAGGATTTTGGGTCCCGATCCTTCCGACTTGAGAAAATGTTCAGAATTGTCTCCTTTCTACATCACATTTTGATCTTCACTAACTCAGTTAAGGGGCAATACTAGTACTTGTACTTGGCCTATTTTTATTCAAATACTATTTACCTCTCTATCCCTTTGAGTCAATATTGAGGTTGGTTTTAAGGTTAAGATAGAGTAGATACTTCTCCTTCGATGCATTATCAGATGGAAGCAGAAAGTACCCCAACACATCATCCTTACAGATATTGGTGCTCGACCGTTCTGGCTTGAGACTATTTTACTCCTAGTTTCACTTCTGCACCACATTTAGAGTTTCATAAACTAAGGAAAGGGTCCATACCAATACTTGTACTTGTCATGTTACTCATCAAAGTACATTTCCTTATCTATTCCTCATGGCCATACTAGATGTTGGTTTATATGGATGAGAGGACACTTAACTTGCATCTAAATCCAAGCCCATTTCACAAAAAAAAACTAACACCAATTAGCCCCAAGGTAGATCTCCATTGGTTGTTGATACTCTTCTTTACACTAGGTACCATCCTTGGAACAAGGGGAAATGTCTAGGAGGCTCCCAAGGAGTTATTTACAAAGCATTGTCGACTCTTGTGAATATGGGAAATGGAATCACATTTAGTTTGCATAATTTAAGCTTTTGAATTCCACACTTTCCATAATGCCTCTCACCCATTTAGTATGCAATTCATGGCATCCCCACTAATATAATAAATAATTGTGTTTCTATGGATCTTGGGAAGTTCTAAATCATTAACATATTAACCTGAATAATAAGCAATGGATGTAGTGATGTTATATTTTCATGTCCCTGGAGGCCTATAAATCAAGTAGGATCTCTTCATTGATTTTTATAGTATTTTGATATAATTATCACCCTTCAACAAATGCTTCAAGATCTACTACAATTTATTATTTTCTAATGCGATCTAAAACATGAATATCCATGCCATGAAATATCCACAAGAATAAAATATAGCACATCAAAGGGCCCCCCTTGGAACATTCACTAGCTTCACAAAGTGTACAAGATAATATCCTCCTATCTTCTCCACATCAAGTATTCCAAGTATACTAGGGTTTCCAAATTCCACAAAATCTTATCAACATCGAGTGCTTCTTTACTCTAATCTTTCTTCCAAACTCTAGCTTATATTGACTTATTAGGGAAAAAACCTAAGCCTAGTATTCCCATGATTTTTTCAAGAACTCTAGCATTGAATACATCGAGAGAAAATGAAATGAAGAAGAGTAAAAAACGATGAAGTATTCTCGTTTTTTGTTGTGGATAATCACAATTTTCTTCAATGTTGTTAGTGGTCTTATACAATTAGGTCATGTGCAAATTTCACTCATCCTATAAATGATTAGTTTGTGACAAAATTCTTTAGATATCTCTCATAATCACCCCAATGTATGGCTACCTTGGCATTTTTACATAATATATGGGTGTTGAATGAGAGAGATAATTTCTCTGACCTTGATTTTGAAAATAACAATCATGTCCCTGTACATGCACCCACAAACCCTAGCTACTTATACTATTATCCTTATATCGGGGCCAAATTAATGTAAAATTCAACCTTAATGCTCTATTATTGGATAGAGAATAACTGATTAAATATTTGAATGTGCCATAAAGAATACTTTTCATGATTTGATGAAACAGATCTGACAAACCAAAAATTGTGTTGTATTTTGGGTATCCTCAACAAGACATGCCTAGTCCTTATAGAATTCAACCTAGTGGTCAAATTATCATCATCATCATCATAATTATCATTATACATCTCACATTAATTTTTAACATCTTGGAGAATTATATTAGGGCTTGGAAATCATCTTGATCATACTTTGATGATGGGCTCTGAGAAAAAAATATATCTAAGTAGGAAAAGTATGAGACATTATCCATTTAATAATATTTATTGGAAAGGCCAATCAAATTCATTTTCTTGTTTGTTAAGTTTGCATATTAATTGGGCAGGACAAGAAAATTTGTTGTCTTGTAAGTAATTTATTTGTTGATAGGTGTATTAAAACTTAAAAGTGGCTTGTATAGTAGAATAAAGGGATTTTTTCTTTTATTTTTTTAAGTATGATGGTTCCACATATAATGTGTGGACCAAGAAATCATCACATATCTATATATACATATATCTATATATATATTGTTTTCCCTAAGGAAAAACCTCACCAGGGTAAACCCCAAGTCACTTCCATGCATTTAGCAGATGACACCCATTTTAAGCCCATAGACATTGATTATATATAGATATTGTTTTTCTAAAATTTATAGTGGATGGTATTATTTCAATTGATCTCATATGAGCATGTACACATTTACTTCACCAAATTGCATCATGTCCCAATAAGGGTTTATTTGCATTACAAAACTAGATCTATTTCAAATTTACATGCATCCTTCACTTGATTTTCAACATGTTTTGTTTATGTAAATTGATCTTATCCTAGTTTGAAATCACTTAATCTAAAGTGCACTGATAAAATCAAACTTTTCATGTAATGTGCAGGTTTTCTCACTTTTTTCATGTATAAGGTTTTGCAATCTCAATGTTAGAAAAAATCACAAGCACCATCCAGTGTTGCAGTCTCATAGGATAGTTCCTTGACTGGTGGTAATGTTAATGACCAGATATAAAATGATGGGCCTAAACCATATATACTTAGAACTCACTCAACTATGTAGTTTGTTAGTGGCAGTGTTCCATCCTTTTATAATTTTTTTCTTCTCAATGAAGAAAAAAATGGTTCAAAATAAATTATGATATATGTAAACTTCTTGATGAGTATCACACGGGTAACCTATAGTTGACACCCTTAGAACCTTGTGTTGATAATCTGAACCATTACATTGTTGGTATAAATCACTCATGGATTGATAGTATGCATAATGTTATTTGTGTGCATATGCTATACACAGGTGAAGATGGAAGACTTTCATTACACCATCCCTCATTAAGTGAATTACACTTATAGCTGGGTTTGACTAGTTCAACTATATTACAGGAAATGGTTTCAACATGTATTAAACCTGGATATTATATTGGATCTTCCTTGGATGTGAATCCTCTATTAAGATATGGGTGTTTTGTTAATATTGATGGGAAAAAAATCATTCAATTGGGCGGGCTTGTTATACATACCACAAATCCAATTAATTTAATTATCAAGTCAGGTAACTATGTCTTCATTTACTATGGAAATGTGTTTGGTTTGTCTAAATATCAATCATTGTGTATTCCATATCCTGTAGAAGTGTTGGACTGCCTAGTAGATGTTTCATCTAGTAAAACATTTAGTTGGGTGAGAATATTCGATCGTCTTGAGGATGTTATTGGTCAAGGCCACCTGGTTTGTGAATGTGTGAATTTGCATCCACATGAGGTTTTTTACAGACAAGAAGCATTCTTCATACCAATTGATATCATTGATGGTATATAAATATAAATATATATATATATATATATATATATATATATATTAATCTATGTTATTCAATTTTAAATATATCATGTTAATTGCATTTTTACAGGTGTTGTTGATTTTTTCTTAATAGAGATATATATTAAAGGTGGTTCCCAATCACTTAAATGGGGGAATCATTCTTTGGTTGATTTCTTTCCACAAAGGATGGAAAGCATACTAGTTTCCAACTTCTTTCAACAAAGGGTGATAATGAGGTTGTTGTAGCTAGATTATCTTCCTCTAGAGAATATGGGAGGCCCAATAATGAATTACCTTCATTTCTATGAATTTCCCAATCACATTGAGAAAATAATCACATTATTCAACTAATTTTATACAAAGTTTAAAATGACTTGAAATCTTGAAACACAATATGCAGTGAGTCTTATATTGATATTCCATGTTCAAATGAGAGTTTCGTGGTGACATTTGAACTTATTGCAATGCACTCAGTGCCTTATAGGATTGTAAGGAGGAACAATTCATTAGAGATCATTGCTGAAGGCTATGAAAATCTCAAGGAAGTTGTCTTCTATACATGGAAAAAATTTCATGATCAATTTCAACCAACCTCATATTTCAGCAGTCACAACCTCCTAGCTAATGTCGAGAGGGTAAAACATTCAGATTCCATTATATGGATAAAATCCATCAACCTTGTGTATTTATACACTTTTATTGGGATACACACCAATGGGATCCTACATGTCTTTGTTATGGATCAGGAATGGGGACCAGGGCACCTTATTTGGACGTGTAAAGAACATTCCTTTGTGGAAACATCATTTTCATCATAATTGGTGTATTCTTATTTCATGAATAAATATTTGTAGTCAGAATTATGGCCTTTTGTGCTCTAATTCAATAAGTTTATGAAGACATTCATTTTCTGTTTTGTGTACACATGATGATTAGTTTCCCTTTATG
Source organism: Picea engelmannii (assembly GCA_009831015.1). NCBI lineage: Eukaryota > Viridiplantae > Streptophyta > Pinopsida > Pinales > Pinaceae > Picea > Picea engelmannii. The sequence goes on along the minus strand of ML776632.1, from coordinate 268,021 downwards.
GTATGAATTTTAGATATTGGATTCTTTTGAAATGCCTAGTACACCAGTTGTTCTAAGTTTATTTGTGAGTGAACCATTTTGTTTCTGTAAATTATATTGGGATTTATCCTTAATATTATTTATCATTTATCCAGTTGTGATTTACATGTAAAATTTGGTAAAGTTGGATTTAATATGGTTGGAAAATCACTGTTATCAATCCTACATATTAGTCAACCAATTATCTAAAATCCTATGACAATTGATAGCATTTAGAGAGAATATTCATGATTGTTTATCAATTAGCATTACACACGTTTATACCTTATCCTTTCTGTTGGAAAAAAAATATAGGAACAACTTCCACTGATCCACTTAAAAATATGTTTGCTACTTCTAGAAACCTATATTGTTATATAGCTGAAAATACTGTGCTTTTTGAGTTTGAAATCTAAACTAAAGATGATCCTAAATCCAACCTTTGTTAACCATGTCAACTTGGGCTTATGAATCTTGACTGCTTTCTTTGGTGGATTACCTTGATAATGCTTGGGTGATATGATTCCTTGGTTAACTTCATGCTTTTGGATCACCTTGGTTTATGATGATACTTGTAATTTCCTTCACATTTTATTTCTGGAGCCCCTGTACCACCTACAATAGACTGCACTGCTACTAAAATGGTATACAACAATCCATGTCAAGTGATGATTCTTTTTATTTTTCAAGGGTTACTTGGGGCCAAAAACAGAATAGGATGTTTGAAGGAACGATCAACATTTTATGTAGTGTTACTTCTAGGAAAATATACAAGATTGCAAACAATGATATTTTCTCTACACACTGGACATTTTCAAGTGTTTTCCGGATCAAAAAATGTTTGAAATGTAGCTGCAACTTGCTTATTATAGATTTGTAAGACCAATTTGAAAATGGTAAGTTTTATCCTGACAATGAATAATCATAGGCATGTTGTCACCATTAAAAAATAATGGAAAATATATGCTTTCAGATGCTCATTAGCCCTGATATCCAACAAATAAGAAGAGAGGTGTTTACTTGAGGGTTTGGATCAAATCTTGGCAGAATTTTGAGGCTACATGTGTTGATTATTGTCAGAAATATGGCTTAGGTTGATGGAAAGTTAGTATGTATTATTGGTTGTCATTTATTTCAACCATTGGAGAGTGATATTATATATTTCTATCAACCCTTAGTGATTGATGTCAACCATTGGAGAAATTCCGGTAGAACATTTCGGTGGTACAAAGGTTTGGGTAATGGACCCAAGGTTGTTTCATGTATAATGGTATGAGTTCTAATATATTTTAAGGTAATAATATTATATATGGATAGTACATGCGATTCCATTTCCGGTGGTATGTGGAACGTCACATAACTCCTCACGGTTAGAGAGTTATGTCCATGAGAAGTTGGAGAACCGAGGTTCGGGTAATGGACCCAAGTTTGTTTGATGGATAATGGTATGATTTTTGATATATTTGGAGGAAAGACTATTATATATGGATAGTACATGTCATGTCATTTCCAGTTGTATTTGTAACGTCACATAACTCCTCACGATTAGAGAGTTATGGCCATGTGAAGTTCGAGAACCCTCATGAGTCATTTAGAAGCCCCAAAAAGTCAAAGTAGTCAAAGTGGTTTAAGAGATTTTAGAAGGTAAATAATAAATTGAAGTAATGAGTGTACTATAAGTCAAAGTGAATACAAAATAAATGATTTAAATAATAAAGTTAATGGAGAAATTAGAAGTGGGTTAACCCTAAAATAAGAAAAGTGGGTTAAGATGGCTAGAAGGTAATCCCTTGAGTAAGCTACATGAAATTATAAATAAGAGGCACGACTCTCTCATTTTAATCACACTTGAGAATATTGAATATCTATAGGTGATTGAGGTAACCAAAGTATATCTAAGTCTAATTTCAGAGGGAAGGTGAAGTAAAGAAGGCCGAAATTCAAGGGAGGATAAATTATTTTGATGATGTTTTCTAAGGTATGTTATTTACAGGTCATCTCACCATTTTCACAATAATTATTTTTTTTAGAATAATTCGGACCGTGAAATTGAAAAGCCATCTAGGAAACATATCCAATTTGTTGTCATACACATTTCATCTTGTGGGTCGTTTTAGTTTTGGAGTTACACGCCATGGAAAATAGGGTTTGTGGCTAGTCTTGGAACTAGTCTAAAACACGTGTTTCGGGTAAAAATGTCATAACTTATTCATAACAGATCCAAATTCAATAAGAAAAAATGTATTGGTTAGAGTATAGTCTGTAGTATTCTATGTACAATTTTCATATACATACAACAAATATTCCGTGAGGGGCACTCTCTACAAGTTCGCTCTCTAGAATAAGACATAATTAAACAAGGTATGCCATTTTTGCTATAATTCCTTTTCTGAGAGGTTCAAAGTAGTGAAGTCTAGATGAATTTCATAAAAGACACTGAAGAACATTGTGTAGCATTTTTATATCTTTATTCATTATAGGTACATAGTTATGATTATTTTAGGTTAGGGTTGTTGACTAATCCAAAATTAGTCATGTCATACTAAAGTAAAGTTTGATGAAAATGCTAGTCTCTTGTTGTTAAAGTTAAGGAAGGTTTGCAGGTATGTGATCTTATACACCGAGTCTATTACAGAGTTACAAATCAGATTTGGATGATGAAAATGATGAGGGATTTTGGTTGAGGTACATGTTGGGTACATGGTTGAGACGTGTAGTTGATGAGTTGACACATACATGAGGTGTATACTTGATGATGTTGGTACATATTGATGAGTCATAATTGATGAGTAGTTGATACATGATTGGTACATACTTGGAGGCACTTGTTAGTAGTATTGTTGACACATGGTTTATGGATGATGTAGCATACTTGTATTGGTATATTATTAGAAGAACATATTGATCTTGGTCTTGATTATGAGTTGTTGTGTTATTCTTGGTTTATCCACATCTTTGATATTTGTCTTAGTGATTGATCTTGGTGAGTAGATATGATTTGGTTGATAAGATTGATGAGACAGGTTGTTGTGATAGGTTTTCTGGACAAGTTGTTGTGGCATGTTATTTGTACAGGTTTGGTACATGGTTGATACACTTGTTCATGGTATAGGTTGAGGTATAGGTTGGTGCATGGTTGATGCACTTGTTTATGGTATAGGTTGATTACAGGTTGTTTGGTATAGGTTGGTGCATTGTTGATGCACTTGTTTATGGTACATGTTGATTACATGTTGTTTGGTATAGGTTGGTGCATTGTTGATGCACTTGTTTATGGTACAGGTTGATTACAGGTTGACATACAGGTTTATGCATCGTTCAGGTTATTGGTATAGGTTGTTTGGTGCAGGTTTATTGGTACAGGTTGAAAACAATATATCTCATAGTGATCGTGTGACAATGGTTCCATCATTCTACTTATACGTCAGGGTGGTTGGACAGGGAAAGGACAAGTGGTTGTATCCACCTTCCATTTTTATCTCGAGAACATAGGGGGTTGTAGCCTCCTTCTGGTTGTAGCTGGAGAATTGGGGAGTTGGAGCTTCCCTCAGGTTGTAGCCTGAGAAACTAGGGGGTTGGAGCCTCCTTCAAGTTGCAGTTGGAAAACAATGGAAGTTGGTGCTTCCAAGGAATGTAATTCCTAAAAACATATAAGAAAAAGAATTTCGTAGTTTTCTCTCGCTTTGGGTTTCCAAGTAAACATACTGGTGTACTTTGTATGTGTATGATTGTTCATTTGTTCATTGTTTATTTACTCTGCAACTATTGGATGATAATGCTACATTGATATAAAACTTACATATTGTGGTTAAAAAGGATTGAATTTTTCTAGTACTGATTCACCCCCCCTCTCAGTTATCCAAAAATTATTTGGGTTGGTTTTCATTGATGTCAACCCTTGAAGAAAGTCTGGTAGTGAATTATGGTAGCACAAAGGTTTGGGAAATGGACCCAAGTTTGTTTTATGTATAATAATATGGTTTTTAATATATTTGAAGGTAATAATATTATATAAGGATAGTACATGTCATTCCATTTCTGGTGGTATGTGGAACGCCACATAAATCCTCACGGTTAGAGAGTTATGGCCATGTGAAGTTGGAGAACCCTCATGAGTTATCTAGAAGCCCCAAAAGGTCAAAGCAGTCAAAGTGGTTGCAAAGAAGAAATTATTTAAATAATAAAGTGAAGTTATGAGTGTACTATAATTCAAAGTGGATACAAAATAAATTATTTAAATAATAAAGTTAATGGAGAAATTACTAAGTGGACAAGTGGTTAGAAGTGGGTTAGCC
>ML776632.1:232242-263658 GCA_009831015.1 Picea engelmannii | reverse complement strand
TATTTAAATAATAAAGTTAATGGAGAAATTACTAAGTGGACAAGTGGTTAGAAGTGGGTTAGCCCTAAAATAAAGAAAGTGGTTTAAGATGGTTAGAAGGTAACCCCTTGAGGAAGCTACATAAAAGTATAAATAAGAGGTAACGGTCTCTCATTTAATTACACTTGAGCATATTGAATATCTACAAGTGACTGAGGTAACCAAAGGATATCTAAGATGAATTTCAGAGGGAAGGTGAAGTAAAGAAGGTTGAAATTCAAGGGAGGATAAATTCTTTTGATGATGTTTTCTAAGGTATGTTATTTACGGGTCATCTCACCATTTTCGCAATAATGTTTTTTCTTGAATGATTTGTACAACGAAATCTGGAGGACATTGAGGAAACATATCCAAGTAGTTGTAATAAACATTTCAACTTGTGGTTCGTTGCATTTTTGGAGTTACACTACGTGGAAAATAGGGTTTGTGGCTAGTCCTGAAACTAGTCTAAAACAAGTGTCTCGGGTAAGATCAAATGTATTGGTTATAGTACAATCTATAGTATTTTGTGTACCATTTTCAGATCCATACAACAAATATTCCCTGCGGGGAATGCTTTACAAGTTCTCTCTCTAGAATAAGCCAGAATTCAACAAGGTATGCCATTTTTTCTATAACTCCTTTTCTGAGAGGTTCCAAGTAGTGAAATATGGAGGAATTGCATAAAAGACACTGGAGAAAATTATGTACTATTTTCAGATCTTTATTCATTACAGTTACATAATTATGATTATTTCAAGTTAGGGTTGTTGAATAATACAAAATTAGTCATGTGAGACTAAAGTAAAGGTTGATGAAAATACTAGTCTCTTGTTGTTAAAGTTAAGGAAGTTTTGCAGGTATGTGATCATGTACACCAGGTATATTATAGAGTTACAAATCAGATTTGGATGATGAAATTGATGAGGGATTTTGGTTGAGGTACATGTTGGATACACGGTTGAGACAAGTAGTTGATGAGTTGGCACATACATGAGATGTATAGTTGATGATGTTGGTACATCTTGATGAGTCATAGTTTATGTGTATTTGATGCATGATTGGTACTTATTTTGGTGCATGGTTGATGTACTCGTTGATGGTACAGGTTGAGGTACAAGTTGGTGCATGGTTGATGCACTTGTTTATGATACATGTTGATTACATATTGTTTGGTACAATTTGTCACTGATTGTTTGGTATAGGCTGATTGGTACATGTTTACAACAATACATCTCACAGTGATAGTGTGACAATGGTTCCATCATTCTACTTATATTTCAGGGTGGTTGGATGGGGCAAGGACATGTGGTTGTATCCACCTTCCGGTTGTAGGAAGAGAACATAGGGGGTTGTAGCCTCCTTCTGGTTGTATCCATAGAGTTGGGGAGTTGGAGCTTCCCTCAGGTTGTATCCTAAGAAACTAGGGGGTTGGAGCCTCCTTGCAGTTGTAGCTGGAAATCAAAGGAATTTAGTGCTTCCAATGGATGCAATTCTTAAATACATATAAGAAAAATCATTATGTGGTTTTCTCCCTCTCTAGGTTTCCACGTAAAAACACTGGTGTATTGTGTATGTGTATGATTGCTCATTTGTTCATTTTTAATTTACTCTGCAACTATTTGATGATAATGCTACACTGATATAACGCTTTCATTTTATGGTTAAAAAGGATTAAATTTCTCTATTATTGATTCACCCCCCTCTTAGTAATCCAACAATTGATATCAGAGAAGGTTCCTTCAGAAATCAGTTTAACCACTGAAAGGTAAATCATGGAGAGAAACAACATGTATAAAAATGGAATACCATAGTTTGATGGACATAAGTATGCATTCTAGAGAATAAGGATGAAAACATATATACAGGCACAGGGATTTGAAATTTGGCAATCAGTAGTAGATGGATACAAAGAACCAACAATTCCGCCAACAAGTGAAAATGCAATGAAACTCAATCAAAATAATTCCAAATCCACAAATGAACTTCTGAATGGTCTTGGTGAATCGGTATATAGCAAAGTTCTACATTTTAAATCCGCTAAAGTGATTTTGGAGAAACTTCAAAATATTTATAAAGGAGATTCAAAATCCAAAGCAACAAAGCTTCAAACTTACAGAGGTCAATTCGAACAACTAAAGATGAAGGAAGATGAGAATATTGCAACTTACTTCTTACGAGTCGATGAAACATTGAATTCAATCATGGGATTGGGAGAAGAAATTGAAGAATCTATAATTGTTCAAAACTAAGATATCTTTCTATGAGATTTGATCCTACAATATAAACACTAGAAGAAAGAACAAATCTAGACTCAATAAGCATGGATGAACTACATGTAATCTTCACAGCATATGAAATGAGAACTGAACAGGAAAATCCAGATATAAAAGAAGCAACTTTTAAAGCATCAAAAAGGTCAAAGAAAAAGGGAAAACAAAAGGAACATAGTAGTAGCAATGACTTCTTATAAGATGATGAAGAATAAGTGGCCAACTTTGTCATAAGATTGAACAAGGGAACCAATGACATATATAAAGGTAAGATTCCATTGATTTGTTTTAATTGTGATGATATTGTTCATTTTTCTAACAAATGTCCTCATAAGAAAAATAAGAGGAATGATGAATATTACACAAATAGAAAACAAACATATAAAGGAAAAAGAACTAAAAAGAAAGCTTTCAAGAAAATCTTATGCACCAAAGAAGACATCTCCTCATTAGATGAAGATGAAGTGAGTGATAGTGAGACAAAAATAGTTCTATTCATGGAAGTAGAAGACTTTGATAAAGAAGACACCGAAGAAGAATATGAAGTGTTACGAGGAAAATATATCTATGGCTAGGGTAAACCACAAAAGATGGAATTGACTGCAGAAATCAACTTTATCCCAAAAACATGTTATATAAACCAATATGCAAGCGATATAAAAAAGAGGCCTACCTCGTCCAGATGTTCGATGAAGTCCATCGTTGAGCACTTTGACCCAAAGATATATACCTGCAACTAGTTCTCAACAATCAATCAAAGAAATCATATGGTGATAATATAAAAGGTTAGCACATTAGATAGCATAATCCATTAATAAACATGACAAATACGCCCATGGAATAATAATTCAATATATTTGGAAGATATCAATTGGATGAGAAATGGGTATTTCTATTAATAAATGATCGGCAGAAGTGAAAATATTACATACTTTCATGTTGGCATGGTTCAAAACTGAGAAACTAAGTTCCTTCCAACTGAGCCTCCATCACTTCAATCCTCCACCAAAGGAAATCTCATAAAAGAGAAACAATGAGGTTCTCAATCAATAAGGGAAGAGATTGGGGGATGAACATTATTTTCAGACTTAAAGGACAAAGGGATGCAGACTCAATATGAAGTAAATAATTTCTCCAGAGTAACTTTTCTCTCAAAGTTGAATTCTTTCCCATTTTTCCATAGCTCGAAATTGACCCATTTATATCCTTCAAAATGGAACTGAAGGGATGAGTAAGAACATTTCCAATATATGGAAGGCCAAGGACCATAGATCTCCTATCGTGACATGGAAACTTGACATTAATTTTCATTTTCTGGCACAAATCTCGATGTACATGGGTTGTAGTGGAGCAACTTGCGTATACGCATGCTGTATAGTAGGAAAGATGCATACATGTGGAAAAATATGTATTTTTAGCTATGGATTTCACAAGAAGGGATGGTGTGTGTGCATAGGGAAATGGAAAAATACCTTCGATGCAAGATTGCATAGGGTGAGGAAAATCTTGCTATAATAGATGCCCCCTAATGTGTGAGGTCATAGGAGTATCTGATGGCCAAAATACATTATAAACAACCTAGAAGTGGAGTGATGGGGAACAAACATGAAGAACTAGTTTCTCATTATATTTTGCACTGACTTTACATACATGGCTGCCAATAGAATTACACTGCAGATCCATGTAAAAATATACCAAACAAGTGTCTATGGCCATGAATAGGAAAATAAAAATGCGGTTACATGCCAATGGCTATCATAGTCACGAACAAGGCCCAGTAGAACCAGTCTCAAAACAATAAGAATATATTTGTATACAATGGAGTACAATCTGATCTCCCATGATCACTGAAGTCATATAGGTACTGGTCCAATGAAAAAGAAGCAACAACTCAGGAAAGCTACGGCCACATAGTGATCTCTTCAAGTATTCTACACAATCCGCCAAGGGTGAAAGTCTATATCAACTGAATAAAGAAGTTGGGGTTGAACACAATGAGACATCATTTGATTACTGATCATTGAGGTATATTGTTAACAAACGCGAGACAACCTACCGCTAATGAAAGTAGGTATCAAGGCACTAGGTACATTCTTACAAGTGTGAATAAAGGAGTCGGTGTCGAACACCTGAAGAAACCATCGATCATGAGACATTGATGTATTCCCAACTGTCAATGGCAAGAGATCCTACCACTAATAACTGCAAGCCTCAAGATACTCATAAGACTCTAGGTCTCGTTTCCAGAATAAATGAGCTGAAGTCAATGGAAGGAGACCCATTGAAAGGAGATCATTAAGGCATCTCTCATCAGTCAACACGAGGTTCAAAGCAAGAGCTTCATGATTTTGTGGAAATCGGACAAAGAACATGTTCACGAACCAACAACCGTGTGCATCTTTCACGTGCGCCAAGTGCAAGCGGTACACGAAAAATACCCTCTAAATAGCAACCAATGATGAAAACTACTGATAAAGTAAAGGAAACCACCAATAAGGATAATGACATCCAAGAAACTACACAAATCCCAATGTGTGAATAGATGTCTTTCCGTTGAACACAAGAGAAACCACCCAGTCAACGACCAATGATGAAGTGTCGATTGTTGGATTCAAGGTTACCTACCAATGATGAAAGTAGGACCATGGTGCATGATAGGACTACAATATCATGTGATTCTGATACAAACTAAGGGTATGGCCGATATGCAAAGTCAAGAGTTCTGAGAAGTGGCCAACGCAGGTTGAAAGAAATCCTTTGAACAAGAGCATGAGACATATGGAGGAACCCGGAAGCATAGACCCAATGATGAAACCATGAGATGCAGGAGGCATCAATGAAATTATTGTTGAGTCTCCATTTTGACATTTCTAATGCCCTATGTTACCCTCTATCTGAGCCTATTCTACCTATGCTATGAGTGTATACTTGACAGTTTCCTCCATAAGTACTCTTTATAACATCGTTCATGTGCATAAGAGGTAACTTATGATTAAAGCATGGTTTGTTTAGTTTTCTTTAGTTAATTTGATTAAATGTTTGATTTTGTATGATCCTAATCGTTTGACTCTTAAACAACATTGATCTGGTACTCCATGGGTGTATAATATGGTACCAACACCTGTTTGGTGCTAATCCAATACTCATGGCTATGATTTCTCTAATCCGGTACTAAAACTTTATCTACAGGATTCCGGTACCAGCATTCCGGTACTAGATTTTCATCTCGATTTCTGGGCCGATAATGATAAATCTAAACAGTTGGGTATAGGGGTTTTGTCCATAGAGGTGTTCTCATGGGGACATGTGTGTCAAAATTCACCCAGATCGCACATGTGGACCTCCAGCTCTGGGGGAATGATTCGGCCTAAAATTGTCAAATATTTCTAAACTTCCATATTGCACCTTGATTTTCATGTAGATGGAAGCATATCCTACAAAACCATCCAATGGGTTTTTATAAATTATATCCCACTACAAAACCCATAAATCATTTCTCCAACTTCACAATGCATAGAGAGATATTGATGTATCTTTAACTCAAATTTGTAATATCTCGTGAAAAACCCAGATTTTGTGCATAAATAGTTTGAACGAATTCTGAGTTGGGGGATTTGTTCTGATCCATCCCCATTGAATTTCGTTGTATAAATATGAAGGAAGGAGTACTGGGAGAAGAGGAATTATTATGTTTTGAGATTGGTTCTTGAAGAAGGAAATGTTATGCTGTAGGATTGATTTTTGAAGACCGTTGGTTGCATAGCTATTTCTCAAGTAATGATATAATTTCAGTTTATGGATTATATGTGTGCATTTACATCATCTCTATTGTAATTTTATCTTAAGAGATTCCTTTTTGGTACGACAAAGGCCCACCGACCCAATCAAGGTAAGCCTCTTTGTAATTAATTGTGAATATGATTCATGTTTTATGTGTGTGTGAACAAAGTAATTTTATATTTAATTACATCATCTAATTCCATCTCTATCATGTTTCAGTGATACATTTAATAGAAGGTCATATAGATGTGTGGTAACTCTAAGTGAGTGGAAGCTTTGTGTGCAATACAAGATTTCTGAGTGCAATGATTTCTGAGTAGTTACTTGTCATCTTTGCGTGAGTATATGAGAACAATCATTTGATTAAATATTTTAGTGTTTGTCTAAACTAAATTTGTAGTGTGTGTTTTTATTTTGTTAATCTAGGAACAACTTGGATCTCCATATTTCACCATACATGAACCGATAATGGAGTATCTCAACATACCTAGAATTTCTTCCAGAATGGATTGAGTCTTGTTTAAGCATAAACAAAGTGGTAATTGTTGTTAGTTTAATTGATCTAGGAGATAAGATCCGAGTTCATATTTTCATTTCATAAGCCTATAGTGATCAGACTTATCATGTGAGCAAGAACCTTTTTGATTGAGTGTTTTCTTTAGAGTTTTACCATGAACTTTATTTTCTGTTATTATTGAAGTGTGCCCAGATTTTCTTGCTAGTTGTTGTTAAGGGTAGTAGCTACATATAACTAATTCAAAGTCCATCTTTCCACTTCATGATGTTGTAAATGGACAAGGCATTATCTAAGCAAAATATTTTTACTGCATGATTGCAAGTTTTGCTTTCTAATTTTTGAATTGTGTGAAGAGTGTTATCTTTGAAAACATAGTATTTTGTTATTGTTGGTTTTCTTATCTAAGCTATACTAAACAGACATAGGAACCTATCTATTATCGGCACATATAGTGCATCAACTCTACTGATTACGAATCCCAGTTGATAATTTATGTTTGGTAATATATTATGCAAATAATTGCACCAAAATTTTGGCATCGTTGTCGGGGAGTTGTAAATGGTAATAGGTAGTATTTGAATCAGATTCTTTAATGGTTTTGGATTGGTTTTTTGGATGACCTAAGGGTGGAGAGAAGACGTTAAGATGTGAGGGAAGAGCCCACACATCCACTTTGGTGGGGTTGCTCCAAAGTTAGGTTGTCCTCTCTTATTTTGATGCAAGTGTGTTTTTATTTATGCAAATTTAGTTTTATTTATGATGAGCTAACTTGTGCAAATCGATAACCTGGTGACATCAGGGTCCCATTAACACAAGGATTTCAAGTTTGGTGTGTTTTTCTTTTGAAAATAGTTTTAAAATTTAGATCTTTGATGATAAATCATGTTTGGGGTGTTGTAAGAACCCCACGAGTACTAATTTGTGTTGCGAGACAGGGATCATCAACCAGCTAGAGTAATTCAAGGATGATCAAGAGATTGAAGAATGTTCCTCCAAGAAATTTCTCGCATTCTAGCAGTAGCTAGGATATCCACCTCTCAAGAAGAGCATATCTTGACGACAATCAAGAATCTAGTTGTCTCTCTACAGGAAGATTTAGAAGTCCCGTCAGATTCCTCTTGTCAATTTGTTGAGGAGAATAAATAATCATGGATAGAATTCAATGGAGGGAAGCAAGTGGAACCTGAGATTGAGGAGTCCTTAGCATGCCTCTCAATAGATCATGTATGTACTCCAAAGACCAATCATCTTGAAGAGGATAATCTTCATAGCATGGTAGAGGAGGACATTCAGTGTGACCTAAACAAAGAAGAGAAACAAGAATATAGTGATCCTATTGAAATATGGTTTCAATTAGTTATTAGGTCACACCACTCTTATATTTTTCATTATTTCTTGATCTCATCATCAAATAAGCTGGTCCTTCATACTCCGTTATGCATTAAAATTTATCTTTTAAACCCGAGTATGGATAAATTTTTAACCCTGTTATGCACATGGCTTCACTGGAAGTATTCCTATACATGAAGGACATTTTCTTTTGTTCAATTAGAGTAGGATAGGTAAATAAATAAATAAATGTTTTACATAAGTACAATGCAACCTATATTTCATACTTTTCATAAATGGGAATGTCAAAAGCTAATAAAGAAATCAGTTTAAGATATTTTTTTCCTATAGTAGATTTATTTTTAAAAGTTATGATAATTTAGTTTGGAATCTTATAAGAAATGAATCTCTTCATCCTCCGAATGCAAACATAATATTGGAAGGGTTTCAAAAGAAGACAAGGAATCCTTGTCAATGGAAGATAACACTTAAGGGAGTGCTTCATGACCTATTTCTTCAAATTTATTTTTTAAGTTGTTAAAAATGATGCATTCATTCTTTATCTTTACCTATCTATTTTAAGAGTGTTATTTCACAAGGATGATTAATTAAGTGATCTTTTTAATAGAAGTTGAAACTGAATGTTAATTCCAAACTATTTTATTCATAGCTAATAATTCAACTTTTGACATTTTCCTTGACTTTTATGCTTTTAAGCATGAATAAAAACCTAGTTTTAATTAATTTTAGTGGTTTGTTTTTAGCAGATGTTCTCAACCCTCTGAGAAGCCTTTTAGCGTCTCAAACTGTTTGCATGAGGCTATGTAAAAAATCAAGCATGGGGGAGTGATTACTGAGACAATAGTAGTTAGGTTTATTTTTTTAATAAAATGGAAGTGGCAACAACAACAGTGTTTTTCTAGCATGATAAAAATTCATATGTTTCTTCCTGCAACAACAATGATTGCTACCATCTTCTACAGCATGATACTCATAGTATGCTAGCCACAGTGAGAAGTCTACAAATTCCATTTTGCAGAAAACACCACCAACTTCTACAAAGGTGCAACCTATAAAAGTTTCAAAAGGACTAGGTCTACGCTCATCCGGTACTCAGGTGATCCAGTACTGGTAATAAGGTGTAGATAGATCTAATCATTTATTCAAGTTTTTCTACTCAATTTATATGATTCAAGCAATAGGATGTATAAACTCAACATTTTTTTGTTTTACTAAGGAATTAGAATAATTATGCAGTAAACATATGGTTACTCTCAATTATTGCACACTCCCTACATTGAACTTCTACAAGCCCTCACATACATCTCGTCACTCTGTTTCTGCCCCCTGTTAATTACTTTCATTTTTCTATTCTGGTACTGTAGAAACCTGCTCCATTACTTATCTAGTACTGATTCCAAAGTGATATGATCTTTTTCATGTACTTAACATTTTTTTCACTTTAGGTAATCAGAGGTATGGKATAATCTCTTCATGTTCTTTCTATCAAGGATCATTTAAGTCTTGTGTTGAATTATTTTTACTCTCATGTGCATCTTCCTCCTACATTTCTACACTCAACCCTAAATGAATCATCCTTGCTATCCTTTAAGAAGATATTTTCACATTTATCTCTATATGATAATGGGTGCACTTGTCTTATTACCTCATCATTTTGAAGAAGTGATTGCTAATTAAAATATCCATTAAAAAGTGGCAACACCATTATGTCAAATAATAACCTAGTTGATTCAAACAAGTTTTTATCCAAGTTTATATTTACAAGTTTTTCTTGGGAGGTATTGATGAAAACCTCATGTGGTGGACGGCCCTTGCAAAACCACAATGAACTTTTATGAGAATCCTAATAGGATTAACTAGAGGGACCTCTTAGTCATTATCCGAGATGTTACATTATACATTGAATAGTTGAGATTTAAGTTGAATGTGAATGATGTCACCCTTGGGATAATTGCAAAAAATTAATTATGTGCCTAATAACTCTAAAACACTCTTGTACCGCCTGCCTTCCTTATACTCTAAAACTGTCAATGAACAATATACATCATTCTAAATTTTTTGAGTAATATAATACAAAGGAGGTATAAAGAGTACAAGTAAACCCATCGGGGTACTAAACAAGCCTGCTGCCAACGGGGCCATGCTTGTATGGTACTAAGGTAAACCCACCAGGGTACTGAACAGGCCTATTGGCAGCTGGGCTATGTCGGTTAAAGGGAGTTGAAAAACATAAAGTGGCACACTTAAACCTAAACATAAACCCTTGGGTCTCATTCTGAAGCAATCATTGTCAAATCAAGGCTAGGAGATGACCTTTATATCTCTCAGATGATGTTCTTAAGAACCTTCAAGTATCCACTTTATAGTTCTATCTTTAAAATAAAAAGGTTTATATGAGAAGTGGGACCCTCAGTATATGTAATTCACCTTACCTAAACAAGAAGAGCTTCATCTCTAAAAACTTGGATAACAAACGAGTTAATCATCTTGGGATGTATTCTCTTATGTGTTCCTCTCTTCAAATGAGATCTAAAACTATGCTATATCACTTTTATTTTAAAAGGTAATCTAGCCAGGGAGGCCTATTAAGTCAAATTCATTTTGAAAACTCTTGGTCACTATCCTATAATCATATTAGAGCCACATCCATCCCTTTCTCCTAACTATGATCCACGACAGATTGGATAAGACTTAACGTCAAATCACTAACATATCTAATCTATTACTCATGACTTCAGTTTTCCGTCATAACTACTTTGCCATGGGTAAGAAGTGTGAAGCATAAGCCATGACGTTTATATTATTTAACGAGAAATTAGGACCTGAAGAAGGATGAAACTTTATGGAATGCTTGATCGAGTGAAGAGTATCATCAATTATGAAATTTTGAAAATCATTTTTGGATGAGGACATGCAATGACTTAAGCATGGGGGTATGTTGAGACTCCACTTTGACATTTCTAATGCCCTATATTACCCTCTATATGAGCCTATTCTACCTATGCTATGAGTGTTTACTTGACTATTTCCTCCATAAATACACTTGATGACCTTGTTAATGTGCATAAGTCTAGGTAACTTATGATTAAAGCATGGTTTGTTTAGTTTTCTTGAGTTAATTCGATTAAATGTTTGATTTTGTATGATCCTTATAATTTGACTCTTAAACAACATTGATCCGGTACTGCATCGGTGTCTAATCCAGTACCAACACTAGTTCTGTGCTAATTTGGTACTCATGGCTATGACTGTGCTAATCCGGTACTAAAACCCTATCTACAAGATTCTGATACCAGCATTTTGGTACTGGCTTTTCACCTCGATTTATAGGCCGATAATGATAAATATAAACATTTGGGTACATGGGTTTTGTCAAGAGAGGTTTTTTCATGCATACACACGTGTCCAAATTCACCTATCTCGCACTTGTGGACCTCCATCTTAGGGGGAACGATTCAGCCTAAAATTGTCAAATATTTCTAAACTTCCATATTGCGCCTTGGTTTTCATGCAGATGGAAGCATATAGTACAAAACCATCCAATGGGGTTTTAGAAAATATATCTGGCTACAAAACCCATAAATAGTTTCTCAAAATTAACAACGAACAGAGAGATATCGAAGTATCTTTAACACAAATTTGTAATATCTGGTGAAAAACCTAGATTTTGTGCATAAATAGTTTGAACGAATTCTGAGTAGGGGGATTTGTTATTATCCATACCCATTGAATTTCCTTATATATATGAAGGAATGAGTACTGGGAGAAGAGGAACTATTATGTTGTGAAATTGGTTCTTGAAGAAGGAATTGTTATGTTGTAGGGTTGATTTTTGAAGATTGTTGGTTGCACACCTATTTCTCAGGTAATGATATAATTTTAGTTTATGGATTATATGTGTTCATTTACATCATATATACTATAATTTTATCTTAAGATATTCCTTGTTGGTATGGAAAGGGCCCACCAACCCAATCAAGGTAAGCCTCTTTGTAATTAATTGTGAATATGATTCATGTTTTCTCTGTGTGTGATCAAAGTAATTTTATGTTTAATTACAACATCTAATTCCATCTCTGTCATGATTCAGTGATACATTTGATAGCAGGTCATATGGATGTGTGGTAACTCTAAGTGACTGGAAGCTTTGTGTGCAATACAATATTTCTGAGTGCAATGATTTCTGAGTAGTTACTTGTCATCTTTGCATGAGTATATGAGAACAATCATTTGATTAAATATTTTAGTGTTTGTCTAAACTAAATGTTGTAGTGTGTGTTTTTATTTTTTCAATCTAGGAACAAGTTGGATCTCCATATTTCACCCTACATGAATCGATAATGGAGTATCTCAACATACCTAGAATTTCTTCCATAATTGATTGAGTCTTTTTTAAGCATAAACATAGTGTTAATTGTTGTTATTTTAATTGCTCTAGGAGATAAGATCTGAGTTCATATTTTCATTTCATAAGCCCATAGTGAACAAACTTGTCATGTGAGCAAGAACCTTTTCGATTGAGTGTTTTCTTGAGAGTTTTACCATGAACTTTATTTTTTGTTATTATTGAAGTGTGCCCAGATTTTCTTGCTAGTTGTTGTTAAGGGTAGTAGCTACAAATAGCTAATTCAAAGTCCATCTTTCCACTTCATGAGCTTGTAAAAGGACAAGGCATTATCTAAGCAAAATCTTTTGAGTGCATGATTGCAAGTTTTTCTTTCTAATTTTTGAATTGTGTGAAGAGTGTTATCTTTGAAAATAGAGTATTTTGTTATTATTGGTTTTCTTATCTAAGCTATACTAAACAAACATAGGAAACTATCTTTTATCGACACATATAGTGCATCAACTCTACTGATTACGAATCTCGGTTGATAATTTATGTTTGGTAATATATTATGCAAATAATTGCACCAACAATTATCTATGATTGGAAGAGTAACCATTCGGTAGAGAAGACTCTGTAACGAGCTCAGCTTCCTAAGGCCATGCTAATCCAAAAATTATGATGATAAATGGACTCAATAAAAAATTTCTCTATTCAAAGGTGACACGACTATTACCAATATAAGATAATACTCCCGTCCCGCCCATCTTTTTTTGTTTTTTCATAGACAAATGAATGCTATGATATAGAGGAGGAAATGAATGTTGCAAGTAAGAAAAACTAGTTTCAGCTGTGGAACATACCTATGCTCAATGAAAGGAGATGTATGTGGGAGATGGACACTTGAGGGGATGTTCCCTCCTCGGTATAGGGTGTCAAATTGTGAAGGATATAAACAAGGCTCTACTTGGTTGGGGATGCAAAAACTGCTAAGGCAAGCAGTTTATAATGCAAAGCGAGAACCGACTATAGGCTCAATACTGCAAGCAAGGGCATGAGATACAATCACAACTTAACGCCAAAATATTTCCTTTTTCATGACACTTAGTCCACTTGGTGTGAAAAAGGGATAAACTTGTGCCAAATAGACATCCTTTCTAATCCAATTTACGAGTGTGAAAGAGACAAGTTGGCTCGACAATATTTTCACTTTTTGAAAATGAATCTGAAAAGATATTAGCTAAGAGTCACAAAATTTCAAGTCGAACTTAACGATTGTGAAAGGGACAAGTCACTCGAAAATATTTTCTCTTTTTGAACCAGTAGGAAACGAGATTAACTCAGACTCGTTTGGGAGATTCTAGGCGACAAGTCATGGGGGAGGCCAAGGCTCCCGTGTTGGAATTCTGTGAAATGCCAACATCTTATGGATAGCCGACATAATCTTGGGAAAACCCAAAGCTCTCCAAGTCAAGGAGGATAAAGTGCTAATAGAGGTTATCGTCTTCGTGATATATTGGATAATGTCTCTTACAAGAAAATACATAGGAGGGGGCATTGGATACTGCATAAGGCCATCCCAATCGAAGGAAATGTCCTCGGGACTTGGACGCAGAGTACTCGGAGAGAGAAAAAATCTCTCTCATTCAGAAGGTGCAAGATCAAGAATATTGACGACATGGTTGAAGGATGCATCATCCTCCACAAGGGGAGTAGGATGGACCAAATATTGCACTGGTACGACCACTTCTTCAACTCTAGGTTGAACAGGGTGCAAGATAACAGGGATAGAGGACACATCACCCTCGAAAATAGGGGTGTGGTCTAGAGAGGATTGTATTACCGTGTCAATCAAAAGAGAAACATGGTGTGGGGAAACCACAAATGCCTTAGAATTTAAAGGGCCCTTAGGTGAGCTCCATGCTTCAATGCGACTAGTAGAGGTGAGAGAGTCATCTCTTACATGATGTACAGAGGTTGGAGATGTGACATTGATATGACTTGTGGTGACTAGAGTGATTCCCCCAGCATGAATAGAAATGACTGGGTGTCGGTTGTCAACATGACTTGCAGAGGTCGTCAACCCATCTCCAACGTGATTGGAAGAGGTTAGTGATGGAGCTCTAGTATAACTGAAAGTGACTGGTGATCAGGATTTATGTAGGAACACA
The DNA here is from genome assembly GCA_009831015.1 of Picea engelmannii. Classification (NCBI taxonomy): domain Eukaryota; kingdom Viridiplantae; phylum Streptophyta; class Pinopsida; order Pinales; family Pinaceae; genus Picea; species Picea engelmannii. The sequence goes on along the minus strand of ML776632.1, from coordinate 249,222 downwards.
ATGACATATAGAAATACACATAAATGCAGAGATGCAGTGGAAATAAGACTTCATTTCATTAATAACAAATGACTGAAATATGCTTACAAATAGAATGAAAATAAACTAGCTATGGCGTTGGTAGCTTATCTCTGAGAAGAGATGTGGCGACTAGTAGCCTCTAAACTGTGTTAAAATGAGGCTCGAAGGCCTATTATTATTGAGAAACAATGGAAAACCCTAAGCATCCAAAGACCTAACCCTAGGAGATGAAACGCCAAGACTATGGGCCCCGTTTGGGTAAGTTGGTACATCAACTTCCCGGGGACGTAACTTTGGCATACGATCTTTGTTTAACGCGTTCCATACCTCGTTAGAAATATATATCCGAGGACTACAACTTTTGGGTGAGAAACATTGATGTATAGTCTATCTTGCTCCCCGTTTTCCCAAAAAATGTCGTTTAAGGCCTCAAAATAGCTCCGAAAGTTCAGGACCCAAAAAACTGCTAAAAATAGTAAACTGTGCGGAAACTGAAAAACTGAAAGAAGCAATGGTGGGGGTCCAAGTGGAATAGGTGGGTGTCCACTAATATCCACCTAGATAATTCTTCCCCCCTTAGGAAGCAATGGTCCCCATTGCGTTGAGTTCCTCCATGAGATGAGGAAACTTCTGTTGAACTTGGTCCCTCGTGAGCCATTTGCCTTGGTGAAGGAGTTGGCTTGCTTTGACAACACGATATAGAGGTATCCTTTGTTTTTGGGTGTGCTTGATCTGTGTATCCATGATCTGATCAATTCTGGCTTGTTCCATGCAGTCTGGATTTAACTCTGTTAGTGTGAGTTGTTCTGCCATGTCGGATGTGTCTAGTAGAGGTGGAAAGTAGGGTCGAAGGTGGTCCACATTGAACACTGGGTGCAGACCAAGGAATGGTGGAATGTTGAGCTCAAAGGAATTTTCCCCTACGGCCTTGGTGAGGGTGTACGACCCATATTGGAGCGGACAAAGCTTGCGGTGGGGTCCAGCGAGGCGCTCCTTTTGAAAATGCAGCCACACTTTGTTGCCCACTTGGAAGTTGTGTGGCACCCGATGTTGATCATGTCGTTGCTTGTACTTAACATTGGTTCTATCCAATATGTCATGAAACTGTTGGCGGATGTGTTGAATGTGCTCAATGAAGTTGTTTACCTTATCAGCCTCAGACTGGACATGAGCTGAATCTTCCTGAGTAGCCACAAATGGCATGGCTATGTCAATGGGACATAGTGGCTGGAATCCCAAGCCCACTTGAAAGGGGTTGTAGCTGGTTGAGCTATGGAGAGCCCAATTGTAGATGTGTTGTACATAAGGGAGGCTCTCATCCCATGTGTGTGGATGCTTTGAATTGTACATGCGCAGAATGTGTACGATCATCCGGTTGATGACCTCTGTTTGGCCATCAGTTTGCGGATGGAAAGCTGTGGACTTTGTGAGCTTGGTGTCTAGCATCGACCAGAGGCTGGACCAAAATGTATTGAGGAACCTACTATCCCGATCTGAGATGATAGACTATGGGATCCCAAAGTGTACCCACACTCATTCAAAGAAGAGTTTAGCAATGGATTCTATTGCCATATTCTTCTTGTAGGCCATCATAATGGACATCTTCGAGAATCGGTCGACGACCACAAAAACACAGTCATTGCTATGATTAGTAGAAGGAAGGCCTGACATGTAATCCATATAGATGGATTCCCAAGGTCGATTGGGGGTAGGAAGCAGAGTATAGAGGCCTTGCTTCTTGAGGGTCGGTTTGGCAATGGCGCAACCAGTGCAGGACTTGATGTACTTCCCGGCATCTTGATGTACTTCCCGACATCTTGCAGTACTGCCACGGTTTTCTCGACCCTGAAATGCCCAGCGACCCGACTGTAGTGCGCCTCCCAAATCATCTTGGCACGCTCACTTGAAGGAACACAAAGGTGTCCCAGGTGACAAAGCAGGGCATACTGGAGGTGAAAATTGGGAACTTGCTTACCCTCCAAGAGTCTATTGTATGTGTGGCCAAATTCTAGATCACTTGTGTAGAGAAGCGGCCAGTCAAAAGTCTCGTACCCACAAGAGTTGAGCATAGTGGTTAGTGCCGTGATGGGTGGTCGATCGAGGTAGTCTGCAACATTATTGGTGCTGCCTTTTTTGTACTTAATGTTCAAATGAAACTGTTGCAGGTATGTGGACCACTTATGATGGCGATCATTCTGCAACTTCCCTTGTGTCTNTATGAACTACAGGGGTCGGTGGTCTATGTGGATGACCGTTTCCTTTCCCAAAATGTAATGTTTCCATTGCCAACAAGCCTGCACAATGGAATACATTTCTTTGTCATATGTGGGATACTTACGGACTGTGTCGAAAAGTGTCTCACTGTGATATGCCACTGGATGCCCATGTTGAGTAAGGACTACCCCAATAGCATATTCATAGGCATCTATCTCGATCTCAAATGATTGTTGCAAGTTTGGTAATGTGAGCACTGGTGCAGAGCAGAGGCGATGCTTCAACTCCCTGAACATCTTCTGTTGAGATTCAGACCAAAAGAATTTTGCTTTAGCTCCTCCCTCAGTGACTTGACTCAAGGGCCAAGTGATATGATAGAATCCCAACACAAACCTGCAGTAGAAATTGGCAAGACCTAAAAAGATGCGGAGCTCTGTTAGGGTGGTTGGGGATGGCCAATCCCGAATGACTTGGATCTTTGCTGGATCTACAGGCACCCCTCGCTCATCAATAACGTATCCCAGATACTGAACCTGGGTTATGCCAAAAGTGCATTTCTCCAAATTGGCACACAACTTGTGTTGCCGCAGTGTTTGGAGGACCTGTCAGATGTGGTGGAGGTGCAATTCCCAAGTCTGGCTAAAGATCAGAATGTCATCCAAGTACACCACTGCAAATGAGTTGGTGAATGGCTGCAAAATGTCGTCCATTAGCCTCATGAAGGTTGCAGGGGCATTTGTCAACCCGAAAGGCATGACCAACCATTCGAAAAGGCCCTCATTGGATTTGAATGCAGTCTTCCACACATCAGAGGGTTCGATTGGTACCTAGTGATACCCAAACTTCAAGTCGATCTTGCTGAAATATTTCACCCCCTTGAGTTGGTCTAGAAGGTCATCAATTCGTGGGATTGGGTACCTATTATGGACAGTGATCTTGTTCAGTGCCCGATAGTCAATGCAGAGTCTCCAATTCCCATCCTTCTTCTACACCAACACGATTGGGCTCCCACAGGGCGATGAACTCGGTTGGATGTGACCTTTCCACAACAACTCCTGAATCTGCCTCTTGATTTCGTCATTCTCCAGGACAGAGCACTGGTAGATGGGTCCATTGGGTAGCGGTGCACCCGGGGTCAGACCGATGGGGTGCTTGACCTGGCAGTGTAGAGGCACCCCTGTGGGGGAGGTGAAGATGTCCTCGTACTCCTCCACAACCTTATCCATCTATTGTTTTTGTGTAGCGGAGCCCTGTCTGGAGGTCATGGCCACAGTCTTCCTCTTTCCCCGAGGGCGGATCATCAAGAAAACAAATTTCCTGGTTTTGGAAATGAGCTTACTGCATTGTTTTGCAGTAACCAAAGAGATGGTGGTAGGCAGTGCTATCTACGGTATCATGTACAGCTTATTTCCCAAAGTGATAATAACAACACGAGTCCTGGACTCATACAAAGCATATTGCTTCCACAAGTACGGTTGGCCTAATAATACATCAGAAACATCAAGAGGAGCAATGTCACATAATACCTCATCCATGAAGGGCTTGATGTTGTAGGGAAGGCGACATTGTTGACTGACGCAAAGGTCCCGTCCTTGGTGCAACCACCCGATGGTGTATGGTTGTGGGTGTGCTGTGGTCGGTAAGCCCAGTCGCTTCACAACCTCTACCGAGATGAGGTTCTTCTAGATCCCGTTGTCGACAATGAACTACAACAGGGAACCCTTTACCCACATCTTTGAATGGAAGAGACACTTTGCCTCCTCTGGATCTTTTGGTTCCTCCTTCTCGATCTTCATGGTGGAAACAGTGGCGTTGGGCTCTGCATCGATAATCTTCTTCCCCTTGTCATTCCCCTTGTTAGGTTCTAATTCAGAGTCAGAGCATGCATTTGATTCATAAGCCTTCAAATCGGCTACCAGTGACTTCTTGGCTCGACACTCACTTGTGTTGTGAGTGGAGCTCTTATGGAACTCACACCACTTCCCTATGTCCTTTTTTGGCTTCGTGGTGTTGTTCTTTGCTTGTGGATTTGGTGGGTTGTCCTGGGCTGCCTCGCCTTGGCTTGGTCCTTTGTTCTATGGTTTGGGGGTACCTTTCCCTTGCTTCTGATTTGCAGACCCAAAGTCTCGCTTCTTCTATTTGAACTTTTGCTCAATCTTGGCAGCATATTGGTATGCCACACCAAGTGAGTAGATGTTGAGGAACCCCATTTCCTCCTGAATGTATTTGTGTAGACAACTACGGTACTTTAAAACCAAATTTTTCTCTGAATCTTTGATACCCAACTTTGTGCATAGGGTATAAAATAGATTCATCATCTCATGCACATCTTGGTCCCTTTGCTGCTACAGCGTAGTCCATTGTGTGTATTTGTCCTCATAGCTCCCCATGGGATAATATTGTTCCTTGATGGCATCTCAGAAACAATTCCAAGTGGGTGTGGCCGAGAACAGAGAGGGTTCTCCCTCACCCTCTTGCTCCGAGTAGGTTTCCCACCAGTCCTTGACATGGGGGGCGTCTTTGAGGAGTGCGAAAATAATCTTTTCTCGGTCGGAAAAGTCATGAACCGAGAAATATCCTTCTAACAGATTCAATCATCGATCTACGTCATCTGCATCTATTTGGACCTCAAATATGGGAATGTCAAAGTTTACTTGTACCTTAAAAGGAGTGGCACCTCCAGAGTGGCTGTTGGATGTCGATGCGCCACCAGTGGGAATCGGTTGAAGAATCTGGGAAAAGTTGTCCATCATCGCGTTCCTTTGTTTCTCGAGGGCCTCCTCGAGCAACATTTTGATAGGATATCCTGCTCCCTCATCTTTATTTTCTTCCCCCATGAGCGGTCGTTGGGGTTTGCGAGGCTGATCTTGCAAAGGTTCAACCAGATCGAGCCCCAACTCCTTATACCCCGACCTCATTGGGGACATGCAAAGAAGGATCGAGAATGAGCAACCTGCTCTGATACCACTGATATGGATTTATGTAGGAACACAATGACATACAGAAATACACATAAACGCAGAGATGCAGTGGAAATAAGACTTCATTTCATTAATAACAAATGATTGAAATATGCTTACATACAGAATGGAAATAAACTAGCTAGGGTGCTGGTAGCTTATCTCTGAGAAGAGATGTGGTGACTAGTGGCCTCTAAATTGTGTTGCAATGAGGATCAAAGGCCTATTTTTATTGAGAAACAATGGAAAACCCTAAACATCCAAATACCTAACCCTAGGAGATGAACCACCAAGACTATGGGCCCTGTTTGGGTAAGTTGGTACATCAACTTCCCGGGGACATAACTTTGGCATACGATCTTTGTTTGACACGTTCCATACCTCGTTAGAAATATATATCCGAGGAATACAACTTTTGGGTGAGAAACATTGATATATGAGCCATGTTGCTCCCTGTTTTCCCAAAAAACGTCGTTTATGGCCTCAAAACAACTCCAGAAGTTCAGGACCCGAAAAACTGCTAAAAATAGTAAACTGTGCAGAAACTGAAAAACTGAAAGAAACAATGGTGGGGGTCCAAGTGGAATAGGTGGGTGGCCACCAATATCCACCTGGATCAACTGGAATAGCGATGGATTGTGGCATTTTATACCAAGGTCCAGGGAAAGACTGTCTTTGAAACATTGTAGGCCGGGAAGGGTCCTGGTTGACCCCTTGTCCCTATCTGAAAAGATAGTATAATCCGTCGAATTGGTCCAAATAATCTTATACGGGAACCATCACTGAAGTCTGCAAAGAGACAGAGGTATGATAAGAATTATTCAAGTGAGGACATATGTTTCCCCCTTGTGAAGGGGCTCCACAAATAGGGTAGCCCAAAACATAAAACTGATTCTCCCCATATGAAATACCCAGGGATACATGAGGACCCATCATGGGGAATGTGTTCGAAAGAGATGACATGGTGGATGAAGGATACACAGATGGGGTTTAATGATTAGAATACACACCTATTTGAGTATTAGCTCCTGGAAGAGCATAACTAGGACTGGATCCATAAGAGGGGAGGTTCCAACCTCCCACCGTGAAATCTGGTTGAGGGACATGACAGATATCGAATGAATATGTAGGCATCGGGGCCATGGTGCCCCCAGATATAATGCTAGTATTCATATAAGTGGACCAGGGAGAGGATTGAAAAGGCGAAGGCATATCAACAGGAAATTGACTAGAGATGCAAGGCGGAGACTAAGTGTCATGGTTCTGCACACCATTATGAAAAGCGGGTGGATTTCCCCCCTTGAAATGAGTAAACTTCATGGGGGGGTAGCATTAAATGAGGGAGCTGAAGGAACTACACTATCCATGATAACTAAACTCAGTGAAAACTCTTAAGGTCGACTAGTAATCAAAGAGCAGACCGAAAATCAAACGACCAAAATGCACATAAACGGGGTAAAGTGGCTGAAAGTGGCCTCCGTCCCTAAAGAAGGTATGTCTCACCCAAGAGGGGCCTGAGACTCCCTGCTAAATATTGGAGGTAACAAAATCAGTTATAAGGGCCCTCGTGGGCTTAACAACCAGTCGGTCAGATCCCCCCAGAGAGCTAATCCTCCATAAAGGATGTGTCTTGTCTAACACTTATCTGACCTAGGGTACCTACAGAATAACCCATGCAAGTAACCTATGTGGCACCTAAGTCAAGAATATAATAAACCATTGTATAACCGATGCATAGGCAAGCAATCATAAGTCAGGTCCACCGTATGGGTAGGGTAGCAAAGCTCGAAACCTTGAAAGCACTGCCTCTCATGGAGGTAAGAGAACTAACAATATCCCTAGATACGAATAGATCCCTAGAAATATCTTTGAATCTAAGAAGGTATTGGGGGGATATCCCTTCAACCAACCTCGTGCAACCTCATGATTAACTCCAGTGTGAGAAGAGCCTCCTGATATTACCAATTATACAATGGATTTCTCCACTTCCTTTCTCATACACATATGTTGATTTAATTGCCTTGGAAAAGTTTACTCACAAAATCTTATTCGAAGGCACTAAATCCTAAGATAGTTTGTGTACCCTAGAAAATAAAATTGTGACAAATCAATTTTAAATTATAGCGTTAATTTTAGTGTCCATGATTAATCAAAAAGGTATGGTAGTGAAACTCATGATGTTATGACTGAACAAGAAAAAGTAACTATGAATATAATACAAATTCCTAACTCCAATTTTCAATGAATGATATTCTTTTAGTAACAAATGCAATTTTCAATTTCAACTCTGCAATTCTGAAGTAAAAATGCAATATTTCATTACATGCACTAAGCTAATGAGAAAGACTCAAAAGAACAAAATGCCAAGCAATGCAAAATGCCTAATATTTTTGTATTTTCAATATAATAAAAATGAAAATGCATGGACTAAAAATAAAGTTGATATATAAGATCTACTGTGTATAGAAACAAACAACTCAAGTACGATACCATGCAACAAGACACCCATCCCAATGTGCAAGGAAAATCAAAATGAAAAGATGATGAGAAATAATCTACCCAAAACTTCAACCAAAGATAGGTTACCTGTCATCCCACAAGCACTTAACAAGCACTACAGAGACCTAAGAAGACTGAACAAACATCAAATCCCACCCAAAAACCACCAGACCCAACAAACAAGAAAGGAAATATGATGTATGCGACTATTTGAGGAAACATAGCATATGTACACAGCTTGTAGAGGGACAACCTGTGTATGTACGTGACTGTCAAGGCAAAAAACGCATATATGTTTCAAAAAACAAGGCCAGGCAAGGGAGAAGGCTGAAAACTCAGACCCTGAGTGAACAAAGGATTTAAAGAAATGATACAGCAAGGAACGCAATAGGAACGAGATAAATCTAAGGAGAAAAGTACTCCAAACCCTAAGAAAGAAGATTCATTCCCCCGTATGGTCACCAATTTTGTTACGAGGAAAATATCTCTATGGCTAGGCTAAACCACAACAAACGGAAATGACTGTAGAAATCAAATCTATCCCAAAAACATGCTATATAAACCAATATGCAAGCGAGATAAGAAATACGCCTACCTCATCCACATGTTCGATGAAGTCCATCGTTGAGCACTTTGACCCAAAGCTATATACCCGCAACTAGTTCTCAACAACCAAACAAAGAAAGCATATGGTGATAATATAAAAGGTGAGCACAATAGATAGCACAATCCATTAATAAACATGACAAATACGCCCATGGAATAATAATTCAATATATTTGAAAGATATCAATTGGACGGGAAAGGAGTATTTGTATTAATAAATGATCAACAGAAATGGAAATATTGCAGACTTTCGTGGCAGCACTATTCGGAACTGAGAAACTAATTTCCTTCCAGCTGGGCCTCCACCACTTCAATCCTCCACCAAAGACAAGCTCATAAAAGAGAAACAATGAGGTTCTCAATCAATAAGTGAAGACCTTGGGGGATGAACATTGTGTTCATAGTTAAAGAACAAAGGGATGAAGACTCAATATGAAGTAAGTAATTTCTCCAGAGTAACTTTTCTCTCAAATTTGTATTCTTTTCGGTTTTTCAATAGCTCGGAATTGTCCCATTTATAGCCTTCAAAATGGAACTGGAGGGCCGAGTCTAAACGTTTCCAGTATATGGAAGGATAAGGATCATAGATCTCCTATCGTGACATGGAAACCCAACATTAATTTTCATTTTTTTGGCACAAATCCCAATGTACGCGGGTTGTAGTGGAGTAGTCTGCATATACACATGTTGTATAGTAGGCAAGATGCGTACATGTGGAAAAATATGTATTTTTAGCTCTGGATTTCGCAAATAGAGATTATAAGTCTGCATAGGGAAATGGAAAAAGTCCTTCTGTGCAAGATTGCATAGGGTGAGTTAAATATTTCTATAACATGAAGAGGTATAAGTTGACTATTGAGAAGAATTGTTGAGTGCCATAGCTGTTATAAGAAGAGAAAAGAATAAGAACAAGAAGCTACAAGCAGAACTATATAAGAAAGAAGACACTCAGGAACTAGAACAAATGATTATGAAATTGAAGGTTCAAATAGAAGAATATAAAATAATTGAATAAGCACTCAAAGAATAGTAAGAAGAAAGAGACATGATCATTGGAAATTTGGAAGAAGAGATTGTCACATTAAAAAATGATATTTAAAAGAAAAATATGTAGAACAACTCAAAATTTCTAGATGACATTATCAATATAGTCAAAAGCCTTATCATGAAAAGACTGGACTTGGATACAATCAGACATAAAAGGGATCAATCTCCAAAGCAACAGAACAATAAACATATCCAAAAAGCTATGCAGAAACAATCAAAGAGGATAAGAAGATCTAAAAGGAAGATTGCAGAGACACTCCTCAACCGAGAAGATTCAGACTTCAGAATCAATGACCAAAGTAAACAAATAGGCCTCATGAAGAAGAAGGACTCATAAGAGTAACTCCTTTCAGAAGATCTTCAAATCCCATGTATTAAACTATTTTTTTTTGTTTATGTTATGCATGCAATAATTTTGGACATAAATTTGTAAATTATAGAGCTAATAGTAGGAACATAAACAACTTTAAAATACATACACAAAATGGCTATCCTAGAAGGCCTAGTAAAACACAGAGAATAAGCTACAATATGTTTGAATCATTGAGCACTAAATTGGAATACTACAAGTGCAACAACTTTGGACACATGGCCAAATATTGTAGAATGATAGTCCCTCCTAGAGAACCACAACATAACAACAACAACCACAAACAAGAACCTTAGAAGAGAACATGGATAAGAAATCATAATTAGTATAGAAATGAAGAATTCACACTCTCTATACAATCTAAGCAGAAGAAACGTGGTTGGTATGTTGACAATGGATGTTCAAAACACATGGCAGGTGATAAACACATGTTTCTTACATTAAGAAAGGAAAGAGATGGATCAGTCTCCTTCAAAAATGATGATTCAACTAAAATCATTGGAAATGGCACAGTTAGAATTGGAAACAAGAATACCAAGGCATAAAATGTTCTACTAGTAGAATATATGAAACATAATCTTGTACGTGTGAGTAAAATGTGTGACCAAGGTCATAAAATTACTTTCGATTCACAGAAGTGTGAGATAAGAAAAGAAGGTTTAGGAAAATTGATTGCAACAACAACAAGAACTTCAAGCAACATATATGTATTAAGTGAAGTTGGAAATGAAAAGTGTTGTCTAGGAAAGGAAGATGAAGGTTGGATATGGCACAAAAGAATGAGTCACATATACATTGATAACCTTGTTAAAGTCATAAAAGAGGAAGTAGTTAGAGAAATTCTCCAGATCACGAAACCAACAAACACTTTATGCAAGCATTGTCAACAAGGAAAGCAAACAAAGACCAGGTTCAAATCAAAGGAATATTCAACGACAAGACCACTAGAAATTGCACATATTGATCTAGTTGAGACAACTACAACAAAGGGTTTAAAAGGTGAGAAATAATTTATGTTATTAGTTGATGATTATACAAGAATGAATGCAGATTCCTTTCTCGGGAATAAGTTAGAATCTTTTGAAAACTTCAAGGTCTACAAGGAAATGGTTGAAAATGAAATGGAGTCAAAAATGAAATGTTTGAGATCTGATAATGGAGGAGAGTTACTTAAAAGTAATTTATGGACTAATGCAACATAATTGGAATCAAAAGGCAATTATTCATTGCTAGGACACCTCAACAGAATGGAGTTGTTGAAAGAAAGAACATGAAAGTACAGGAAATGGTTCGAACAATGTTAATGGATTCCAAATTAACAGATATTTTTTGGACACATACAGTGCATACAACAGTTCACATTCAAAATAGAGTAATGCTCAGAAACAACGCTGAAAAAACTCCCTACGATCCATGTAAAGGAAGACCAACAAATGTGAATAAATTTAGAGTATTTGGAAGAAAATGATACATCAAAAGAGAAGATGGTAGAATAGGAAAGTTTGACTCTCATGTGGACAAAGGAGTACTTGTTGGTTACTCAAGTACAAGGAATTCATACAAGTGTTACAATCCGAGGTTGAAAAATGTTGTGGAAAGAATCAATGTAACAATTGATGAAACAAATAGACGAGAATTAAAGGAAGAAGAAAATGAATCAATGGAATATATTTACGAAGAAGAAGAAGAAGATGAAGAAGAAGTAGAAGAAGAATATGAATAGGATCAAATAGAAGTAGAAGATAAATTTCAACAAGTGCCTCCAAAGACACCTAGCAAACGAGTACAACAGAATCATCCTGCAGATCATATTATTGGAAACATAGATGCATGAGTTGAGACTAGAAGAAGAATCTGTTCACCAGAACAAATGCACCTAGCACTCTTATCTACGATTGAACCAAAAAGTTTTGAAGAGGACAACAAGGATGCATTATGGAATAAGGCCATGGATGAAGAATTGGATCAAATAGAGAAGAATGAAACCTGGGAATTGGTTCCAAGACCAAAGGATAAGAATGCGATTGGCAAAAACTAGGTTTTCCGAAATAAATTCAATGAATAGGGACATGTTACAAGTAACAAAGCTAGATTTGTATGTAAAGGATACGCACAGGTTGAAGGAATAGACTTTCAAGAGACATATTTCCCAGTTTCCAGAATGGAAGAAATCTGATTGCTCTTAGCTTATGCATGCTCCAATAATATTAAAGTCTATCAGGTGGACATGAAATCAACTTTTCTGAATGGGGAACTTGAAGAAGATTCAGTCTACATTGAACAACCAAAAGGATTTTAGCTTTCAGAGAACACAAATTATGTGTGTAAATTGAAGAAGGCCTTGTATGGTCTAAAACAAGCTCCTAGATCATGGTACTCTATATTGGATAAATATCTACAACAGGCAGGGTTCAGAAAAGGAAGTGCAAAATAAACCTCTACATCAAGATAACTTAAGATGGTATTTTATTAATTGAAGTTTATGTTGATAATATTATTTTTGGAACTACTCATGACAGGTTAAGCTAGAAATTTTCAAAGGATATGCATAATGAATTTGAAACGTCATTTCTCATAGAACTAGCCTTCTTTCTGGGTCTTCAAATATGTCAAAGCAACCAAGGTATTTTTATTTCTCAAACTAAGTATATCAAAGAAATTCTAAAGAGGTTCGGAATGGAATATTGCAAACCAATTACCACTCCTATGAAAACCAATTGCAAGTTGAGCAAAGATGATGATTCAAAGTCTACAGACCAGAGGAAATATAGGTCAATTATTGTGAGCTTACTATATGTGACAACATCAAGACCATATGTAATGCAGGCAATTGGACAAGTGGCATGATTTCAAGCAGCACAAAAGGAATCACATGTCTTACCAATGAAGAAGATTTTCAGATATATCAAAGGACCATAAGATTTTGGATTATGGTATCCAAAAGGAAAGGATCTATCACTTATTTCCTACACAGATGCATATTGGGTAGGTTGCATTGATGACCGATGAAGCACCAATGGAGAAACATTATACTTGGGTGAGTGTTTAGTATCTTGGCTAAGCAAGAAACAATCATCAATATCTTTATATACAACCAAGGCAAAGTATATTGCAGTAGAAGTATGTTGTAGGATGTTGTACACAGGTTCTATGGATGAAACAAAGTATGGAATATATACAGGTTGAGTATCATGAGCCCATTCCAATCTATTGTGATAATACAAGCACCATCATTATCTCAAAGAATCCGACGATGCACTCCAAGATGAAGCAAATTCCAATAAAGTATCACTTTCTACGGGGACAGTTTGAAAAGAAGATCATTGAAGTTGAATATGTGGGCGTAAAATAACAAGCGGTAGACATCTTTACTAAACCATTTCCACAGGAACCCTTTGAGTATCTTCTCTAGAGACTCAGAGTAATTTCTACTTGCAAATGAATGCTTTTGAATGCTTATATTATATGTCTTATATTTACATGAGGAAGCACCATAAAGAGAATAATTTAGGTTGGGAGATCAGTTTCAGGAAGAGTTCAGTCAAGGGGAGCAACCCCAGATGGAAAGATGCATTTTCCATTGATGACAAAATGGGAGAGATTTATCAAATGAAAAGGTAAATTATTGGAGAAATAGAAAAAAGGCATAGTTCCAAGGGGATCGATGGTAACAAGGGGAGTGTAATGACCCTAGTTGGATAAATGTTTAAGAAATTATAAAGTAAAACTAATTAGGGGATTAATTGTGTTAACAAGGTAATAATTAAACAAAGATGATTTAATGATATTAATTAAGTGAGTTATTAATTAATTAAAGGATATAATTGTGATTAATTAATTAATAGTTTAACTACAAACTACATTTAATAACTTGCGTAATGGATTTAATAGATTAATGGTATATCATATAAAATGGTTGCGTATACAACAAGGGATAACCTATGAATCCCGAGAAGATAAAAACATTAAAGGAAGGATCAGAAAGGGGATACGGGGCATTAACGTGAAAGGATAAGAGTGATAAATGGGTTAGGTAGGGAGAAATGGGGGAGGGGAGTAGGTGAAGGAGGGATAAGGAAGGGAAGGAGCTTGACGGGGGGGAGGCTACGGAGGTTGGGAAAGAAATTTTGGGGAGCTCTGGATTTGAAGAGAGAAGTGAAGTTATGGAGTGGGATTGATACAGTGCACCGGAGTTGTTGGGGGTTTTGGGCACGGAGGGCCAGGATATCCATTGATATCCTGGAGCTAGGGAGCTACCTAGTTGGCAGGGAGGAACGGTTTTGGGCAGTGTTTTGCAGAAGCGGGAAGGAGGCAAGCGGCGGACAAATGGAGGTTAATAGCATCAGGTTCAGGTATTTATTTCAATTATGCAATGTTTTAATCTCTTATAAAACTTTATTATAATTGATAAATTTGATTGCAAATGTGCTATACGAAGGTAACTTTTAAATTTTACTGCTATGTTTAAATAAATGGTTGTTAATTTAACACGGCTATTACATTTGGTATCAGAGCCCTGACTCAAAATATGGAACCAAGGGCCTACCTACCCAATCATAAATTTAAATAAACACTCCTACTTAGTTGTGGTAAAACCCTAAATAAACGCATTAGGTTAAATATGAATCTGGGCCTATGGGCCAAGTTCCCAAAACTCCAAGCCCTAACTCCTACAAACAAAACATGAGAAATGGCATTAGACCGTAAAAGGAAACTTAAGATAAAAACCAGTTGAACAATATTACAGCCAACAGGAATATGAAAATAGATAGGTTTTTTTTTTATTTCCTATCTCAATGGTTGAGATATCAATTCTGTTTATATAGACAATTGCATTTCTAATTTTATAGCAGCCAAAAGAAAAAGAGACGTATATCGCTTCTGTTTATATCGATAGTTATATTTTAATTTTATATCATTCAAAAGAAAAAGAGTCATACATACATATATACTGTGTAACATCCCGCTCTGGCACACTTACAAAACTTATTCTTTGAGGACACTTGCTCACAAGTGATCTAGACTTTTCTAATATTAATACATTTATGCTTGATTATGATGCGTTCTGATAGACGACATGATGTTTTAATACTTGATGTAGACAGGTGCTATTGACTCAGTTTCATTGAGTGTGAAGGGTTTCAGACCTTGAGGATGCAGAGGCATCGGTGGAACCCCCTTGGACTCCGGATTGAATTAGGGAGTGTGCTATTTGGGTTGATTCATTTACGGTGATATTTCTTTGTTTTGATGATATGATATTGATTTTATGATATGTTGTTGACGTTCTGACACGATGGTTGATGATGCAGGCTAACGATAGCTTGTCGACCAGACTCACATATGGAGTAAAGGGGCTACACATGATTTCTAGAGAGGTTGAGGGAGAGGTGTGGACAACAGCCCTGCCACATCCTACTAGCACTCCCGCCGTGGATCGAACTGTAGGTTAACGATTACCTAGTTCGAGAGGATCCACGATGCCCTGAGGGCAGACTGTGACAGTTGCTCACGATGATTCTAAGGGGCGCGCAATAAGGCAGAGGCCTTATTCCTTAGAGCTCTTAGTCTCCCACAAGTTCACCTAGCGGAGTGTTGACTCCAGGGGTTATAGATGTCGACCAAACAGTCAAGTCAGCGAGTGGCACCCTTGGAGCACGTGGTGCATCCTGAAGGGCACGTCGCGCAAAAGAAACACAAGTGGGCGAGTGGCACCCTTGGAGCACGTGGTGCATCCTGAAGCGCACGTCGCGCCACAAAGGCAAATGAGGCGAGTGGCACCCTTGGAGCACGTAGTGCGTCCTGAATGGCACGTCGCATTGATGATGATGATGAGACAACCTAGATGACCCTGAGACCTTAACGCCTGATGAAATTCTTAAAATGACTCCCCTAATTAATTGATGCCCAGTTCAAATCTAAACCTAAATTTAAAACATCTCTAAGATAAAATGTTGTTTAGACTTAAGAGAAGACCCTCCAATAAATAAATAAATAAACTTAAGGACGTAAACTAAAACCCTCCTAAGTGTTAGTTAAAGTCTTCTAAAAATTAAAGGGGGTAAAGTATTGAGGGAGATAAATTAAGTGAAACCCATGGCTTTTAAATTATAAAGAAGAATTAAAATTATTAAAGTGTGGGAGTATAAAAGTTAGGATTTTATAAATACAATGAAAGGTTTAATGAGTGCATTTCATCTTTTTGGGTTTTAGAAAAAAAAAAAATAAATAAATAAAATAAAAAGAAAAAATTAAAGGAAAGGAACAATTAATAGAAATAAGGAAACTTGTAATAAAGAAAACTTAATAAAGGAAAGTAAGGAAACATAGGGTAAAAAGCAAAAAGGAATCAGCAACTAAGGAGTTACTAAAAAACAACAACTTCATTTTAGGAAAGTTATTAAAAGCTGAGAGGGGATCTAGGAACCCTAGGAGTAATTTTAGGAGCGACTATAGGAGGGGTGAGGGAAATGAGTCTTTTATTCAAATTAAAGAAAATAATTTTAGAGAAACATGGGGGATGAGTGACACTTGGACGACAAAGAATTTTTAGAGGATTATCATTAAAAATTAAATTAATAATGATTTAGGGAAAGTAGGTGGGTCTCAAATTCTATAAAAGAAGGGGAAAATGAGGAAGAAGGGATGAACGGTTAGCGTAACGTTACACTACCGGATTGTGGCTTGACTGTTTGCTTGTGAGGAGTTGAGAATTTCTCAGCTGTATTGGAGTGGTAGCTCAACCTTGGAGGCGAGCTGAGAAGCTAGTCTTATCTCTGGATCTAGTGTGGCCCCTTTGCGGCTTGAGGGGATAATGGGGAAGTAGAGTACCCCTAGCGATTGGTTGGGAGGTACCGGTGAGCTTTTTGCGGTCGGCGAGCAGGAGCAGCACGGAGCGCGGGACGCGGCACGGAGCGCGAGACATCATCTGAAGTGGGTGCAAGGCAACGGTATGCTCATGTGTTTAGTAGAGTAGACTGCTTAGTTATTTACTTCGACAATTATGATGTATTAGTGTAAGATGTTGCTTCAGTTGTTGTAATTCGTCCTTGTATGCTACAGTGATATTGTTTCTGGAAAGATTTTGTTGGTTAAGATGCTCTGAATGTTGGTTCTGGCAATCTCATTGCTGGATATTTTATGGAATTAAAACTTGTAATGGTATTCGCTCTGGCACTTTCGTTGGGCATATTTTTTTATTATTTCTCAGATCAGTTGATCTGGTGTTGAAGAATTCGTTTTCATGGTTGGGATTTAGTTGGG
>ML776632.1:165463-221165 GCA_009831015.1 Picea engelmannii | reverse complement strand
TCGAAATTGAATTATGGGATATTATGAGATCTATTTCTAATTGAAAAACTTTGATGTAATTTTATCAGTACGGGGATACCAAATTGAAATGATGATAATATGCAATTACATGATGATAATGCATAGAAATGTATGAGTTTGTGTTATAAACTAATCTGCAGGTTATGGGATATGAAATAGCCAAGAGATAATGATGATGAAAGTGGATATCAGGACCAATAACCGAGAAACATTATGGTATGAATAATTTATGTGAAATTTATATTGATTTGTATGCATTGCTATGATATGTGGAATAGTGCATGATTTTGGTACTAACACTGCCCAAAACCGAATAAACGATGACAAAACC
Source organism: Picea engelmannii (assembly GCA_009831015.1). Lineage (NCBI taxonomy): Eukaryota > Viridiplantae > Streptophyta > Pinopsida > Pinales > Pinaceae > Picea > Picea engelmannii. The sequence goes on along the minus strand of ML776632.1, from coordinate 220,813 downwards.
TCCAACAACATGGTTCCACTATGTATTCCATTGTAGGGTGTGGACCCTAGTCCTGTTAGGAGGGGTGGAGGCATTTCCCACCGTGTATCCTCCATTGTAGGGCGTGGACCCTAGTTATGATTAGGAGGGGTGGAAGCATTTCCCACCGTGTATCCTCCGAAACCTGAAGTCATGGGAGAACAGTGCTAGTTCACACTCCCCAAGACATGTGATGATGACTGTCAGTTGCCTTCTAGGGAATCTTGGTCGAGATAGCGACACTTCCACTTACGGGTTCTATTTGGAGTTAGGTCAATATAGTTGACGCTCCAAGATAGTCTAGCAAAGGAAGGATAGGAATGGAGATGGAAGTAGGTTAGGGAGGAAGGATGAGTAGTAATAGTTGAGACAATATGGAGATTTGTCTTGTGGTGGAATTTAATGTCTTCCCTTAAAAAAAAAAAAGAGAGAGAGAGAGAGAGAAATGTGTTTATGAATATTCATTATTACGTAACTAAACCATAGTTGTTTAAAATAAATTATTGAACCGGATAATTGTAATTAAAGGATTTCTCACACAATTGATTGATTGTTGTATTTTATAAAAGACTAGTCTTGATGACTGGATTGAATGCATACATAAATTACTAAAGGATGGCAGTTTTGATTATTAGTACATGCACGAGATTTGCATGTACTAGCTCCACATGCATTTCTTGTACATATACACTAGTATGTATGAGATTTATTGACTTACGTACTGATAATGTTAGTTACTTGTTATGAATTTGTGAACCATGCTCTTTTCTGTTGTACCATAAGATACCTTAACTTCGGGACGAAGTTTCCTGAAGGGTGGGTGTATGTAATGACCCTAGTTGGATAAATGTTTAAGAAATTATAAAGTAAAACTAATTAGGCAATTAATTTTGTTAACAAGGTATTAATTAAACAAAGATGATTTAATGATATTAATTAAGTGAGTTATTAATTAATTAAAGGATATAATTGTGATTAATTATTTAATAGTTTAACTACAAACTACATTTAATAACTTGCGTAATGGATTTAATAGATTAATTGTATATCATATAAAATGGTGGCATATACAACAAGGGATAACCTATGAATCCCGAGAAGATAAAAACATTAAAGGAAGGATCAGAAAGGGGATACGGGGCATTAACGGGAAAGGATAAGAGTAATAAATGGGTTAGGTAGAGAGAAATGGGGGAGGGGAGTCGGTGAAGGAGGGATAAGGAAGGGAAGGAGCTTGATGGGGGGGAGGCTACGAAGGTTGGGAAAGGAATTTTGGGGAGCTCTGGATTTGAAGAGAGAAGTGAAGTTATGGAGTGGGATTGATATAGTGCACCGGAGTTGTTGGGGGTTTTGGGCACGGAGGGCCAGGATATCCATTGATATCCTAGAGCTAGGGAGCTACCTAGTTGGCAGGGAGGAACGATTTTGGGCAGTGTTTTGCAGAAGTGGGAAGGAGGCAAGCAGCGGACAAACATAGGTTAATAGCATCAGGTTCAGGTATTTATTTCAATTATGCATTGTTTTAATCTCTTATAAAACTTTATTATAATTGATAAATTTGATTGCGAATGTGCTATATGAAGGTAACTTTTAAATTTTACTGTTATGTTTAAATAAATCGTTGTTAATTTAACACGGCTATTATAGGGAGCATGAGTGATATGCTTTAGTATTGCATCAGAGTGTTTCCATCAATGCCAAAGGGGGACACTGTTGATTATTTGGGTTGGTTTTCATTGATGTCAACCCTTGAAGAAAGTCCGGTAGAAAATTTCGGTAGCACAAAGGTTTGGGTAATGGAACTAAGTTTGTTTGATGCATAATAGTATGTGTTTTAATATATTTGAAGGTAATACTATTCTATATGGATATTACACATCATTCCATTTACGGTGGTATGTGAAACATCACATAACTCCTCACGGTTAGAGAGTTATGGCCATGTGAAGTTGGAGAACCCTCATGGGTCATCTACAAGCCCCAAAAGGTCAAAGTAGTCAAAATGGTTGCAAAGAAGAAATTATTTAAATAATAAAGTGAATTTATGAGTATAATATAATTCAAAGTGGATACAAAATAAATTATTTAAATAATAAATTTAATGGAGAAATTACTAAGTGGTTAGATGTGGGCTAGCCCTAAAATAAGGAAAGTGGTTTAAGATGGTTAGAAGGTAAATAATAAAGTGAAGTGATGAGTGTAATATAATTCAAAGTGGATACAAAAGAAATGATTTAAATAATAAATTTAATGGAGAAATTACTAAGTGGACAAGTGGTTAGAAGTGGGTTAGCCCTAGAATAAGGAAAGTGGTTTAAGATGGTTAGAAGGTAACCCCTTGAGGAAGCTACATAAAAGTATAAATAAGAGGAAAGGGTCTCTCATTTAATTACACTTGAAGATATTGAATATATACAAGTGACCGAGGTAACCAAAGGATATCTAAGGCGAATTTCAGAGGGAAGGTGAAGTAAAGAAGTCTGGAATTCAAGGGAGGATAAATTCTTTTGATGATGCTTTCTAAGGTATGTTATTTATAGGTCATCTCACCATTCTTGCAATATGTGTTTTTCTAGAATGATTCATACCACGCAATTTGGAGGCCGTTGAGAAAACATATCGAAGTTGTTGCGATACAAATTTTAGCTTTTGGATCGTTGTATTTTTGTAGTTACACTGCGTGGAAAATAGGGTTTGTGGCTAGTCCTGAAACTAATCTAACTTGTGTTTTAGGTAAAAACGTCATAAATTCTTCATAATAGGTCCAAATTTAGTAAGACAAAATTTATTGGTTATATTACAATCTTTAGTATTATGTGTACCATTTTCATATCCATACAAAAAATATTCTATGCGGGGCACAATCTACAAGTTTTCTCTCTAGAATAAGCCAAAATTTAGCAATGTATGCCATTTTTTCTATAACTCATTTTCTAAGAGGTTCCAAGTAGTGAAGCCTGGTGGAATTGCATAAAATACACTGAAGAGCATTGTGTAATATTTTTAATTTAGTAATGTGAGACTAAAGTAAAGGTTGATGGAAATTCTAGTCTCTTGTTGTTAAAGTTAAGGAAGGCTTGCAGGTATGTGATCATATACACCAGGTCTATTACAAAGTTACAAATCAGATTTGGATGATGAAATTGATGAGGTATTTTTGTTTAGGTACATGGTTGATACAAGTAGTTGATGAGTTGGCACATACATGAGGTGTATAGTTGATGATGTTGGTACATATTGATGAGTCATATTTTATTTGTATTTGATGCATGATCGGTACATATTTTGGTGCATGGTTGATGCACTTGTTGATGGTACAGGTTGAGGTACAGGTTGGTGCATGGTTGATGCACTTTTTTATGGTACAGGGTGATTACATGTTGTTTGATACAGGTTGTTACAAATTGTTTAGTGCAGGTTGATTGGTAAAGGTTTACAACAATATATATCACAATGATAGTGTGATAGTGGTTCCATCATTCTACTTGTATTTCAGGGTGGTTGGACGTGGAAAGGACACGTGGTTGTAGCCACCTTTCAGTTGTATCCAAATAACATAGGTGGTTGTAGCCGCCTTCTAGTTGTAGCCAGAAAATTAGGGAGTTGGAGCTTCTCTCAGGTTGTAGCTTGAAAAACTAGGGGGTTGGAGCCTCCTTCCAGTTGCAGCTGGAAAACAAAGAAATTTGGTGCTTCCAATGAATGTAATTCTTAAATACATATAAGAAAAAACATTGCATGGTTTTCTCCCACTTTGGTTTTCCATGTAAAAACACTGGTGTATTGTGTATGTGTATGATTGCTCATTTTTTCTTTGTTTATTTACTCTGCAACTATTGGATGATAATTCTACATTAATATAATACCTGCATTTTATGGTTGAAAAAGATTAGATTTCTCTATTATTGATTGACCCCCCCTCTTAGTAATCCAACAACAGGTAAGATGATAAGGCTAGTAGCTACAAGGATAAGGATGAATGACTCTGAAGTGAAAAAACATCATACATATCCTTTGTATAATGACAAGAGGAATTTTTAGGAATTATGAGATCTAGGAAATTTGTTGATATAGTTAGGGGTGGTCTTCTCAGTATTCCTGTTTTTTTTTTCACACCAAAAGGAGAGAAACAAATCTCTAGAAGGTGCGACCGTTATTGATTATTCTTGTCAAGTACATACAAACGTTGGGAAAAAATTGATAGATGCAAACGTTAATGGGAATCCTATGTCCCCAATGCATAGACTTGAAAATGTTGAAGTCATAGAGATAATCACTGATGATGGTCTCTAAAGAAAAAAAAAATCCATAGGAATCAATAGTGGCTATAATATGCAAGGACTTGAACTACCCATCATAAGATAATGAAATTTCTGAGAGAGGAGGATTCAATTTTTGTTGTTGAAATAACAACATATACAATGAACAAATTTGTTGTTGATCTCGAAAATGTTGGCCTAGGGGGTAGGAATGATGCTGGTGAAATCGATATGCCATCCTCTATGTCATATACAATAATAAATGTTACAAAGAATAAGAGAATGTTAAAGTAACTCACCCAAGTAAAATCTCTCTTAGCTCAACTAATGCATGGAAAATTGCAATGAAAGGAAAAGAAATGAAGACAAAGGTGAGACTGTAGTGTAGTATGGCATCCCATTTAAACATATTTATGCTTACTCATAGTATGAATGGCTATGGGAGACTAATCTTCCAGGATAGGCGTGCTATTATATCTGGTTTGTATACTTCTCTTAGGTTTCCCTTGTATATGGGTTCTATTTCACCCCGCAATTTTGTATGCATTATAGACATGCTTCATTTTTTCATCCCTATCAAGATACATGTTTATTATTTTGTTCCCATGCTTATGCTCTTCCCTCTCGATCATTTTGTATATTTTGGTATACTACCCCTTTAAATATATAAAAAAATACTTTCTATAGAGATAAAAAAAAAGAACCTTTAGTAATACCCCCAACTCCATGAAAGTAAGACAACTAGAAATCTTACATGATGTTGGTTTCAAAGGTCATTCTCAACTAATGGTTTCCATTTCACATTCCAAGTAATTTTTCCATCATGTACAACCAAAAATAAAACTCTAGGAGGTGTGTTTCCAACTACACCACAAGAGTAAAACTAACTCATATTTGTAATCATCTTTAGTGATCACCTTCTTAGGTGGATTATAGTCTTGGCATAAGAAGGGAAATTTCTACAGGGTATTATTTGATATAATTCTAAGAGATATTTTTTTAAGGACATCCAAATTAGTAAAGACATGTTTTTCTTCCCCAACCAATATGAGGTTTCCATGGGAGGGTCTCAACAATACTTAATATCAATGATATAGATAGGGTTGTCATTGTCAAAGATAACTATATTATCTCTTAAATCTATTTCATTAAATCTCAATATCACATCCAGAAACATAATGAAATCAAAACTCAAAGACTTTGATGGATTTGTGTCTTGAGTGATACCCTAGAAATAAAGATGGAATGTCAACACAAGTATGCCAACACATTTAGATATTCATCAAATTAATAACAAGAGTTACTTACACACTCACAATGTTATCAGTGGAGAGTATATTATCACTGCTTGAGTTAAATGACCATGCATATCCATTTTAAGTGGGTTAGGGAGATGGATAGATAAGTTTAATTCAAAGTATATATAACATACACATTAGCAAAACCACAGTACAGAAAAACACTGTCTCAAGAAAAAATAAAGAAATTTTATTAATATACACTAGTGACTGAAGATACCTCAAACATAGGTCAATGGGGCTAAATTGTACAACAAATAGTAATAGCCAATTGAGATTTCTGAGGGCATATTTTCACTACAAAATAACAAAAATAAGTGTGAAAATATATGTAAAAGTGAATTTGAACCCACAATAATTTATTAAAACATCCATGTGAGGGAAGATAGAGAGAGCAAGTCTACCAAGAGATCTTTATTGGAAGAGGAGAATGACTCATTGAGCACTATGAAATCACCAATAATGTGTCTAATACTCTCTTCTGGAGGAAGGTCTAGACTCTAGAATAAGGGAGCTTTCTCAACATAGGTCTTAGAAAATGCCAAGTAGTTGTACCTTCTAATGTTAAAATTTCATGTAATCGATACAATTCTTCCATTCTTACAGATTACATGAAAATAATGAATGTCATGGTAAACAATTTGACTCGAGATAATTGTCATCAAGGTCTACTATAACAACCCTCCATGTTTTGGTCATAAAAGAGACTATAACATCATAGTTTTTGCAAGAAAAAATTGTGGTCAAATATATTGTATGACTACTATATAGATCTCGATTTAAAGTTTAGATGTATCATTTAATAACTACAATGATGTTAGTAAAGAATCAAGAAGAAAAACATTGATCTAGTAAATTTAAGTCATTAGTTATAGGCTTGACTTAAATTGATAGCTCTTTATTAGATAAGCGTTTCTAAGGAGATATATGGAGGATTTACTTTGCTTCCAATAAGCATTCATTCCAGTTTAGTCTAATTTTTTGAAACATGCCCTGACTTCAGCTAGACAACATTTATTTTACTTTGTCACATGCTTCCAAATATGCCATCCTGCAAGCCTGTAGGATGGAATCTCTGACCATAGGCCCGCGGTTTCCATCCTACATGGAAACTACTCCCACAGGCCTATGGGCAGGGTTTCCATCTTTCATGGAAACTCTACGCACAAGCCTATGGGTAGAGTTTCGATCTAAGTGTTAAATGATTCATTGGTATAGTTTAATTTACTCTCTCATTTTTTGAACATATGACTATCAATATATTTAGTGGTTTGTTATCCACAATTTATAATTTTACATGTAAGCATGATTAGACTTGTGACTTTACCCATCCTTATCTTCACCTATTCTAAGAGAGAAGACCACCATTGTTTCTGACTTTTCATAAAATAAAACTTCTTGGAAAACCAATGAATACATTAATATTCATATTATTATATCACATAAGAAACATTGTAAATCCAAACATCAAAAAAAAATTTCCTTACAAAAAAAATTCATTCTAAAAGCATGGACACAATCTGAACAAAAACTGGTGAAGGATAACTTGTAATTAATCACTAAATGACACTCTGGAGATGAATATTACCAGTTTTGATAGAATTCCTTGATTAAATAATAAATACACATCCATGCACTTTTTCAGTTGTTCAAGATGAAAAAAGTGGTTGTCAATTGAAGAGTCCTTAATGCAAGTTAGTAGTAGAGTGTACCAGATACCTCATCATATGTGTCAATGGCCATGTGATCCTACAAAACAAGAGTAAAAACATAGTATGAATAGATAAAACCTATTAATATTTGACCACATATCGAAGCCACCCTAGACCAAAATTTGAATCAAAATATAATGACAGGAAACTCAAAATTAAACAAAAAAACATTAGAAAACCACTCAACATAGTTGTACCAAAGGAATATTACCTCTTCACCATATTAATTGTCAAACATTCCATAGAGTAGTACTTGACATATGTTACTTTCCATTGTTGACACATCATAGTCTCTTCTCGTATCCAACTAAAAGAGTCTTTAAAAAATAGAAATAATTATGCCTAAATGCTTATACAGTGTTCCAAAAGCACATAAATATATAAAAAAAAAAACACAAATGTAGAGTATACGTGGAAGAAGGCTAAAATTATAGGATAAGAAAACTTACTCTTATACTACTGTGGTTTTAACAACCTAAAATATAATATATATTTACATAAAAACTAAAGACAAAGAAAGACATAAAACTAACATCACAATAAGGTTGAGAGGCATGAACAAAGAGGAATAAAGACACTATAAGAGAAACACAATATAGATGTTAGATGAAATCCCACAGCCTTGTTGGACTCCATCTATACCCAGAGGCACATGGGAATATATGGCATCCCATAGACCTATTGGATTCCATATTTTCCCATAGGCCTCTAGGAAGAGATGGCATCCTAAAACCAAAGCATTTTTTTATGCTAGACATAACAATAGGTAGTATGATTTATCCATTATTGGATGAGCTTGGACTTCAAGGTGAGAAATAAACTTTAATTTACTATGATATCTTGTTAGTATAATGTAATCTTAACTTATGACCTTTTAATGGAAAGTTTGTATCATCCCAAAAATCAACAAGGTTTCCTCACCTACTCTATCAATTAGGATCCACTGACGATATTAGTATACCCTGCACTATGTGTTAAGTGATGGTAGAATTTTGTACGAACCTTGCACTGTAGGTAAATTTTGGGTTTCTTGTATTCCATTGTTGTATTTTACAAAAAATGGTGGGCCTTTGGGAAGAGATGGCATCCAACAATACTATGGGCTTCCATCTCTACTGAGATTCCCATGGGTAGAGATATGATGAAAATATTTTCATTAAGTGTCAAATGGGATGCAAGGAGATAGTTTCAAAGTCTTGACAAATGAATAATATCATCTTTTGCATGGTTTTTTGAAGCATTTTGCAGACAATGGAGCCTTGTTGACCATGGGAAAAGGTTTCCCACCATTAAAGGAATGAAGAAGTGATATGTTGCACTAATCCTTATTGAAGAATATATTGGCCCTCCTTTTGAATATGATGAAGTCATTTTTTAATAAAACAACCTATATTTTAATGTGGAAAAGCTCATGGTGTCAGATCCTAGCATTCACATGGATAGTGTAATTTGGGAGCATCCCATAGAAATTTCATGTTGATATGAAACAAACCCTCCTACTGTCAAAGAACAAGTGTGCAATAATTCTTGTGTTTATGGTTTAACAAATCAATCTAATGGATATTGTTTTGACAAAACTTAGACCATCCTTGGTATGAAAAAGTAAGGATTTGTGCACCTATCATATGATGATACCTTTGCTTCCTAGAAGGACAGTCAACTAGTAGAATCTAGATAGAATGAATCCCTACGCACAACTAATCAAAGTATGTAGGGTAATGAATTAAAACCTAAGAACATTATTGAGGATGAAGGGATGTGGTTTGGTCCCTCCCTTGAATTTGATGATGGTGATATGATCGAAACTGAAGGAGATACAATTAATCATCTAGAAAAGGATTTCCAACCAAGGAGCAAAGAAGAGTGCGATGAAAACCTTAATGCAGGTTAGTGGGATATAAACATGAACCTTGATAACTACATTCTTGGTTTCATTAAAATTATTGAAAATGAGTTAGTAATTGAACAAAATTTTCTCACCTTCAGTTTTGTAGCAAACCTTGTGGCTTCCAAACAAGAGGTATGTAATGATGCATACAATTCAAATAGCAAAGTGTCAAATAAATCTTAGTGTGAAGACCAAGACCCAACTTTGGAATTATGTAACAATAAACCATCTTATCATAGTAGTGATATAACACATTCTTCCCATTGTGTTGCACTCTAAGAGGACCTGTCAAATGATAAATATGCCCATAGAATTCATATGTTAGGGTGATGATCATTCATGATTATATCAGTTCAAACTTGTATTCGTAATTTGATCCAAACAATGATGAAACTCTATTGGTATATTTTGATAGTCTTCCCATGTTTGACCCTAATAATGAAAATGAAGGATATGAGGAAAGGTTTTTTCTTGTGGAATATTTACTGATTGAAATGCAAACTGAATTGTTTTCCCCTTTGGTTCCTAACAATATTATTGAAGATGATATTATTTGTCAATCCCTGGACTTAGATGGAAACAATCAATATGATTATATTTTTGATGTCTTGGAGAGTGGAAAACATATTAGCATGGCCAGTTATGAGGTGGGAATCAAAGGCTCTCCTAAATTTCATGATATAATCAATGATCCCCCTAACCATGTTTGTGAAAAAAGTATTGGAACTACTAATGAAAATTACCTTTGACAAACCTACAACTTAATCTGAAGAAAAATAGTGACAGGTCTTACATCATGGATCTTGAGAGATTTTCTATATATGATAACTATGGTACAATAAATAAGAGAACATTACTCTTCCTATGCTAAATTCATTCCATGAGCATTGTACGATGAAGTATTTTTTGTTCATTGCAGATCCTCACTAACGCTGGTAAATGTGGTGACATGGATGAGTATATGGTGCATAAGGATCTCAAACACAAACCCCACAATTGATCTCTGTGTTATTTTTCCTGTGAATTAGGGTTGTAGACAAGTTGGATCATGTCCCCAAGTATGTGCGGAGGTCTTCCCTTACCAAAATAGTGATGGAAACCATGAACAAGCTACAAAAATGTTAAATATGAAGAAACTTGGTTCAACATCATTGAAGTAAGACGCCACTATAATTGATCACTCTTAGTATGGTGGAACAATTTGAGGTAGTTTGTAGAGAAAGGATGTATCATAATTTCTTATTCATTTAAAAATTAAGTGTGGTCATGATATGAAAAAACATCTTGATCTTATTCATGATAAAAAAAACAACTGTAACACATGACATAAAAGGGATCTAAATGGGTAATTACAAGTGACTATTGAACATCAACTTGGGATAACAATTTTTTTCCTAGCTAGATGTCCACATAAATAACATAAGACAAAAGAATATCGAGTGACCATTATTTACACTGTGAAATCACATCACAAATCAAAATAAATTGGAATACAAGCAACTATACCTAATGTGTAGTGACTATGTTTTGAGAAAGACATTAATCATGACCAATATTTGCAGAGGGCTACCTATTTTATCAAGTTAGTTAGTACGCGGTATGACGAACCATTGTTTGATTGGCATTTTCCCACTAGAATTCATACCATTATTATAGTTGTTGATGATACTCAAGGTGAATTGGCACATGTATGGAAGATAGATGGTCCATCATGAAACATAAACTCAAGCTAGTGTGGTGACAAGAAAGCATGCACTGTGTTGGTGGATAATACCTACTTGTCTAAATCATCATGGATATATATATAAAGAATCTTGGAATACTCAGATTCATTCATACAACACCTTGGGGAATTTAACATTAATTTTTTTTCTTCAAAAATATGGATCATGAAAATATTAAATAAATATAAATTTGGAAAATCAAATCCAACCATGAACTAGGAGAATTCAAAAATGGTCACTATTGATCTTTGTGTCCTTAAATATGCAATTGGAAATTACCTTGTCTTGATCCCATAATGACCTAATAAATTTTTGAGCCTTATTCTGGGGAAATTCTCCATCAAAGATGTCCACTGGACCTAGGTCATCTTCAAATTCTTGACAATTGCAAGGATACATGGCTACTTGTTTTATTTTGTTCCATTCCTTAGACATAGTTTCCATCATAATAATTAATCTTATTCAACATAATCCTAAAATACGCTAAAATGGAAGTTTGTACCTTTTAGAGGAAGTGTAACTTTGATATTTTCCCATTTACCTGAAAATACTATTTTTTATCACCAAGATTGCTCTAGAGTTCTCATCCTAAATGAAAAATCTACTCACAGAAAGGTGGGAAGAGTTTCCATCCTAGATGACAACTCTTCTCATAGAACTACAGGAGAGTTGTCATCTAGGAGGTATGTGGGAAGCGTTTTGATCTAGGATGGGAATCTTCCCATAGGCCTATGGGAAGAGTTTCCATCCTAGATGAAAACTCTATCGACATACATGTGGGCATAGTTGTCATGTAGGATGGAAACTCTGCAACAATATTCGTGATAAAAAATAATAGTTTCATGGAAATGGGAAAATATCAAAGCTATAATTCCTATAAAAGGTACAACTCTTCCCACAGTTCTGTGGGTATATTTGTCATGTAGGATGGAAACTCTACCCACAAGTGTGTGGGCAAAGTTTTCAGCCTACATGATAACTCTTTCTATGGACATGTGGGAAGATTTTCCATCCTAGATGACAACTTTGTCCACACACCTATGGGTAGATTTTCCATTCTATAAGACAACTCTTCCAAAATACATGTGGGAAAAATTCTTCCCACAAGACTGTGGGAAAATTTTTCATATAGGATGACAACTCTACCCAAACACAAATGCCAAATATGGATTAATGGATGGATTATAAATTTGAACATATTTCAAAGGTATGGTAATGGGTATTTTCATTCCACCCACTCTTTTAATATGGACTAAAAATTCCTAAGTGCGAAGTATGGACCTCCCAAAACATAATGAGCCACAAGGGTGTTGATTAAATTTGAGCCAATAGATTTTCTAGCTCTAAATCATGGATAAAAAAATAAAAAGGAACAAAAAGAGGACTTTATATCATATGGTTGTGAGAAGACATGGAATTTTGTACCATTGTTTTTAAATTCAAACCTTAATACAAAGAAATAGAGATGTAACAAAAATGAGTTACAAACATGAGGTTACAGAGTTATATACCTCAATATATACTTGTTTTCTTACATTTTCCCCTTGTACTCCCAATTGATCTAAAAAATAAAAAACAAATGTACAATATTTAAGGAACATATTATGTTTTATATATTCAAAATAATTTGAGGAAAAGGATAACCTTTATTGACTACAATAATGTGAAGATTACTGAGGATTCCTTAAGTCTTCTTGTCCATAAATGTTGCATTGCATTCTATCAATATAAATGAACCACATTCCTTCATGGTCTTGTGATTGTTTCCTATTTCCAACAACTCTTGATTTGTTCCATACAAAGCATAAGACAACAATGATGAAGAGTTGCAAATGAGAAAATAAATCATATGTCTACTTTAAAAAAGATGAAATAATGTATTTTATAGGACATTATAGGGTTATAGAAATTTTTACCATTGCATCTACATAGGCCAACTTAAGTTTCAAATTCATTTTTTTGAACCTCCATGGAATATAACACTGTAAAACACATGGAAAATGGAACTCAAGTTTAGATAAGATTTAGAGCTCTTGAACTTCAATTTTTGATCTATGCAAGTCATTTAGAAGCTATACCTTTCCCAATTTTCCTCAATGTCTCATGTTTTTCTCTGATTTCTTCAAATTTATTGAGTCTAAATGGTTGGGATATCCATTTCCATAAAGAAAAAGCATACATGATTCATCATTTATAAACCAACCATATTTACAAAACAATTTGAGAAAGGAGGCCCACCTAACATTCACACATGAAATAGAATATTGGCCAACTAGTTCTAAAATTCATCCCACATCTATGGGTGCCTATTTATTTGTATATTTTTATCTACATTGAGATGTGTACCTTGATGTTTCATATTTAAATTTTTTAAGCCTCAAAGCTACATGTTATGTTCCTAGGAGTCTATGAAGAGATGCATCCAAGAAATGACCTTCCTAGGAGTTACACTATAACACAATGTGACATAACTGATGAGTTAATATTGGCAGTCTCTCAAACCATCAATAGAGCTCAGGTTTTGTATTCATGAGTTTTTAACACACTGTGCAATCCTAAAAAGTATGTTTCAACTTTCACCATAATCTGGCATAAAACAAATTAGTGATCTCATTATTCAACAGAGTAGGTTAGGGGAGATATTAGTGTATGCATTTGTGTATAACCCTTTTTGTATTAGTTTTTGTAGCGTGTGTAGGATGGAAAATCTACCCACAGGCATGTGGGAAGAGTTTCCATCCTACAAGATTGTAGGAAGAGTTAACTCTAGGGTTCTAAAACTCATGTACACTATGAAAATGATGACGAAATACTCAAGTCATGTCTACATTTAACCATCTAAACATTGCTCAAAACATTTATGAATTGAACTGTATTTTATGGAACATGAAACTAGAATCATAGGGTACAAATTATTTTAAAAATGATGCTATGGAAAGACATCGGTTTTTGGCAATTTATGGTGCTCGAGATAGAAAAGTGTCCAATGAAAGTATTTGATACATATTATCCTCAAATAATAAGGCCACATATGAATATAAATAAATTAAAATAAACATCTTGATTGCATAAAAATGAAATGATAACATACAATGTGTTGTACAAAAGTAACTCAATGTTCCATGAGTCCCATCGAATATAGGCCATTGAAGATTGGTTCTCACATTTTTTCTTTTTACTTTGTCGCTTTACCGCAATTTAAATTATTTTTCTTTGTGTCAATTCTTTCAGTGGTTTATTTGAAATAATTACATCCTCTATTTCAAGTGTAGCACTGCTTTTCCCTTGATCATTTCATTTACAATAAATATTTTGTTAATGAAATGTTTTCATAACATAAAAATAATTAATTTGAGATACATAAAAAAAACAATATTGATCTTAAAGACTTAATATCGATAAGTACCATATAACTTGCTAGTAGATGGTTTGGAAAAAATCACGAGTAGATGGAATAACATTTTGGTGTGTCTCAGTAGTAGTGTTTGGTGAAGGGAAAATAAATGTCTCTTGAATTCTTTTTCCTTTATTACAGGATATTCCATACCGATGTGATTCAATGTAGGTCTCTTTGCCATATTTTATTATTGGCCTTGAATGAGCAAGAACTTTACTCTGTATGCATGAACATGAAAAGGTAAAATTTGAAATTTCTTAAGATCCAAAATGGAAATCAAATGGATACCATTTATACGTAAAAGTGACTTACAATTGGTTGTGTAGTTACTGATCTTTTAGATTATTTCGTCCATGAGTTAAATTTTTTTTCACTTGATGAGGAGTGGCATCAGAGAAATCAGAGGCCAAATCTATTGCAATATCCATATTAATTGTAGTCAAACACTTTTCATATTCAAGACAAAGTTGGTTTTTAATAGTTGGAGGCACACATTTTCTTTGTTTTTGTTTCTATAAGATACCTTATGATATCATCAGTAGATTAACAAATTTTCCCCAATATCATTAACAAGACACATTTTATCATGGTCAAATGTGTTTTGATAATCCATGCCAATGCAACATCTTTGTGATCCTTTATTTGTATTCAAATTTTGTATCTCCTTGTGTTTACATTCCATTACCTCATTTCGTAAACGACCCAAGGTATGAGGATGGAAAGCCTTAGTCATATGAAAAGAATATGCCCCTTTAATATGCATGTAAGGAACCATCTCATCTCCTTAAAAAGAGGAACACAACCAAATCCACTCGCTTGCAATTTCTTTGATTCTACAATGAATGTTCCACATGTTGAGTAAAAATTAGAATCCACCCACTAAACACATGATTTAATTGCACTAATACTACATGAAATATAATTGTACCTTTCCTCATACATAGAGGCATCACTTCCTATACACCCTTGCAATTGAAAAGTGTAGGATTCTCTGTAATCGCCCCACATTCTCACCAACTTTTTGTATTTTTCTTCATCTGGTATATTTTTAATAACCTAAAATGTAAAATGACTATTACTTGAAAAAAAAATTGAATACCAATAATAATTTTATACGTTTAAAAAAATTAGTATAACTTCAAAATTCCATCATGTTGACTGAGGATTTTGTCTAGCATTGCTCCATCATATTTCCCATAATTGAGATCCATGTACTCATTGCTTTTATGATGAATTGATTCCCCAATATTACATGCAAATCCAATTCTTTCTAGATCATCCCAAAGTTGAATGAACTTTGATTTTTCAAGCCCTTAGTTGGATTTCTCTTTTTAAACTCTTGTTCTATTATCCAAACCTCAAGAAAAATTTTAAAAACAGTTTGAAATCCAACATGATGAGCACAATATACCAAATTGGAAATTGATCTAGGTTTCAACTACAATTTCCAACAAGTTAATTTATATATTAGCAAAATAATGAATTCTATTTTGAATGAACATTAAGAGGAGAAACACGTACCTTGTCATCATTTGATCAATCCATGGGATAGTTCTTAATCACAATTAATGAACTACCATGTAAACATGGTTATACATCAATGATGCAAATATCAACTTGGTCTAGCCATCCTTTACTTGAATCTAATGAAGGGTTCAATTCCTAAGATGTATCATTACATAATAATTGACATATAATTACTAAAAACATAAAGATTGATACACCAATTTAATTAATAAAACTTACCAAAGGTAACTTTGAAGATAGTGAATGAAATTTTGCAACTGAACTTGTTCTATCCCCTTCTTGAATAGAATGTTCCTATGTAACCATGTGTTTATCTCTTTTTGAGCATGTGCACTATGGAAAAAACGTATTCCCCATCGGTGACACTTTTCCATGACATAGTAATTGAAAATTTGCAACAAGATCATGGAACTCAATCAATTTTACGTTCACTACTATTCCATCACTCATTGCAATGCCATTCTGAAAAACCTTTTTTACTTGTTTCATTAGGTTGTTCTCATTACATGTTCTAGAACGTGCCTGTATTCGTCTTTTCCATCCCATTTTACAATTCTTATCGAATACATTAAACCATTATCTTGTAGAAGTTGAAGTAATATCTCACATAATTTCCCACCTCTATCATAATGGAGACAAGAATCAATGCCAATATTAAAATCCATATCTTCAACCATTTCACTTGATCTCTTCTCCCAGGATTCAACCATATAGGAAGCATATGCCTATTCCATTTTTACCATAAATACAAAGGTAAAACCATTTGTTCTTTCCCAACCCATATTCAATTTATCAATTTCATTACCCCATATTTCCATTTCCTCACAAATTAATGTTGCATTAACTTGCTTAAATAATCGATGATTGTCAATGTGCTTTTGATATTGTAATGCGTTATGATTCATACTTGACTCAATAAAAACTAAATCCATGTTCCTAGGAGTGAAGTTCTTACGAATATCTTCCACAACAACTGAAGGAATATTTTCAAGAACTCCATATAAATGCTTCATTAGATCTTTGAATTTAGAACTTGCATAAAAATTGCTACTTAAGTAATTTCAAATTGCACCAATAATGTCACATTATTCCACATTCTCAATTGTTTTACCAGAGTACCAATTACCAAGATCCATTAATTTATGTTTTCCCTCTTTAACTCTCTAGTTAAACCATCCATATCGCTTCTTGAGATCTCATATGTTTTTTCTTGAACGATGAGCCACATCCCTTCTACCATGTTCAATGTCCTCTTGTACATGAAAATAACATGAGTGACCATCTAGTTATATAGGAGCTACTAATTCTTAAGAAACAACAATATTATTTTGGTCATGTTGATCAACAAGGATCAATGGAGTCAAAGAATCTATTGTTTTTCCCTCTGATTGGGGTGAAATATTTTTTTCCCTCCAACTATGGTGAACTGAAGGACTATGTTATGTGGTCCCAAATTAGGAACATTAAAAGCATAATTTTCTCTCAGTGGATCTCTTCGATTGGGAACATATTTTGTATTTGGTATTTCCAAATTATCCATTATGAAAAAATCCCAATAACCTACACAATACCAAAAAAATTATAAATTCGATGTTCTCTAATTGTAAGAAAAAAAAATAATAGAAATTAGATTTTAGTTATACTAAATTCAAGCCCTAAATTGTTTATAAAGAAGAAATAATCATAATGTGTCAAGACTAACTATAATAGTGTAACGTGGATCCATGTGAACGATGAGGGAATATGACCTCCCCAAAGAAAAATCCTAGTAGGGAATAAAAAAACTCCCTGGACCAATGTTAGAAGTTTAGGACATTGACTTAGAATTGGTCAAGACATTCTCCATGCTCATCAATGGCATACCAAAATAAAAATAATTAGTTATCGAAGGTAATGACATAGTTGCACCAAAAGGTTGGGTGTAACTAGAAATCAATGGAGCCAAGATTTTGATTGACACCACTATGGTGGACTGAACCACACTGGTCGTTTGGTTAGACACACCAGAAGGGAAGATCCCACTGGTGATGATTACCAACATGGGATTTGTAGGGTCTCGCGACCCAAAACATCATAGAGTGCCTTCCATTATGACCCACTGAAGATGGTGACTGTAAGTGAAGTCTGACTCAGGAGCTGAAATTTGCACAAAAACAAGACCATTAGTTCTAGTTAATGGAGGGTTGAATGACTAAGAAAAGTCTTCGACTCCAAGATATGATATGATTACAACCTCTAGAGTAGAAGCATTAGTTTCTACAGGTTCCATGTCTATGGTCTAGACTGGACCAGTGGGTACGAAAGTGTCAGATCGATCAAGTTAGTGCCTCAAGGGAGGCGACGAAGGACTCAATCCTTCTTCTTCAGGAAGAATACCTTCCTAAGAAATCTACGATCGCATAATACACCACTATAAAATCACTAAAAGAAATAACAATTGCAAACAACTTTGCCAATATCTCAACTCAAGTGGATTAGGTCTTGAGATTGCAATAGTAATAAAGTAAGGAAATGACCTTCGAGATGAAAGAACGAGTTGATTAAGTATCATGAAACAATGAACGAAGGAGTGATAAGATGTTACCCCAACCTCCACTAACCAACCTTATCTGGTGAAACTACCCACACTTCATTGGGAACCCTCCAATAGTACTGAAAAGTGTGATACGAAGTCCACCCCAGGTACCACCAGAAAATCCCCGCAGTCACTTATGATATCCCTAGGAATAAAAGATAAGGTCACCAAATCACAGTCAATGTACAAGAGGTACATTCCACAGTCGATATCAAACGTATGGACAGGGTAACTAAGCTCAAAGCCTCAAAATAACCGCCTCTCACGGAGGTAAGGGAACTGATGAAACCCCGAATATACGATCTCCCCACTACGCTCAGATAAGATTCAGAGGGGTTACCTCCTTGACTCTCCTTTACGTGACCTCATGTTTGAATCATATTTTAGAGTATATTCCTTGCTATAATTATATGAAATTATGTTTTTCACTCCCTATCTCAGACTCCTAAGCTTTTTTTTGGACTTGGATAAATTAACTCTCAAACCTAAACCAAGGCCCTAGCATAAAACTAGTGTGTTTACCCTAATGAAATGAAAATACCTAATTGAGTTTAGTTAACGTTCATTTTATAGGTTGTTGTTTACTCCAAAAAGGGTGATGAGTGAAATTGAATGTGTTTTGATAGACTCAACAGAAAAAAAAAAACTTAAGAGCACGAATGCAAAATGCAGTCCTTCACTGAAAATACAAGTGAAAATAACGCTTCAAAATTTAACAAAATCAAACTCTTTCTTCTTGATATGAAAATAATGAAATTTTTCTTGTATATGAAATGCACCTACTAATCAAATGAGAGACAATTAGCAAGATTTTGGAATTCTTCTCATCAAAGCTACAGAAACAAAATAATTTTTTTTTAGAAAGTACAAGAGTAAATTCAAAGAGAAAACATGCATATAATGAACTTTTCTTTTTCAGATGTAAATGTAAATGGAAAGTATGAAATCTGACAAACACACACTCTTACAAAAAAAATTTATGCAAGTCAAGAAAAAAATAAAGCAAAGGGAAAGAAAGACCGCAAACAGATGGCTATACACCCTATAAAAAATTGCAAGGACAGTGAGCAGAGTGTAACATTCACCTAGAAAATCTTCTTAAAACCATAAAACTATTTAAAGAAAAAAAAACCTGAATGCAGATGATAGACAAGAATATCACACATAAGTGAAAAAAATGAAGAGGTCAATCAATAGAATGAAAAATGAAATAAAAACTTTCCTAGTGGTGATTAGTGAACAAAGAACACAAAATACTTTGATTAGCTTAACCCCAAAAAGGTTTATTTGTTCTCATTTTGTGTCATATTTGCATATATTTTATTGCTTATGGTAAATATCAACAAGATGCACAATTGAGATCCCAAAAAGCTAAAAAAATTCCCTTTCATTCAACTTATTTGATATATTACTTATCCTCAGAGGAAATTCAATGAGATCTCCAAGTTCAAACCAGTTTAGTTTTCAGTCTACATTAAAATCTGAAAGTAATGTACTCAATCCTATTATAAGATGAAAATATTACTATGGGATATGCGAATCATAAGGATATTTTGAAAACTACATATCTCATATTTTATGGAATTGAGTTTGATCATTGGCGTCATTCATGAAGATCTTATGATGAAATGTTTTGTGTTAGGTCTTAAAAGGAATGAAAGGGGATGATTTGAACATCTTGGTAGAGGACAAAAATCTTATTTTGCAAGATTTGTTGAGGAATTTTGTAGACTATTGAGCCCTATTGACCATGAAAAATGGATGCCCATTGTTGAAAGAATTAAGGAAATGCTCAGTGCACAAAACCCTATTGAAGAAGCTCCTAGATATCCTATTGAAGATGATGAAGCCATTGTTGAAGGAGACATCCTAGATTTAAAATAATATAAGTTCTTGGTTTCTAATTCTAGTACTGATGTAGATAGAGCTGCATGTGAACAACTCATGATCACTCCCAACCCTACAATAGAACCTATATTTGCCAAAAAAAAAGGTATGTAAATTAGATTCAATGGATAATTCAAGTGAGGATGGAAACCTTGAAGAGAAGGGTATAAGTTTGAAGCCCTTGGGAGATGAAAATTTTTCTACTTTACATACGGATCAAAATACTTAGTATAAAAATGAAGGATTTGTACCCTTTTCATATGAATATACTATTGCTTCCCTAAAATAATATATTTATACAATTTTTTTAGTGTGCTCAAGTGATTCACTACAATTGGATGAGGATATGGCACATTGCTTGAACCTTGATATTTCATAAGAACAATTAGATTTCCAAACAATTGATAGAAATTGTGACAAAGACACATATGTTGGAAGAGGTAATAAACACAACTCTACCTTTGGTTACACTGAAAATTAAAAGAATACCAAAGTGATCATGGATGGGATGGAATTCAAGCCAAAAGAGGGCTCGTCATGTTTTTGTATGTGTACTTCAAAATAATAGTTAGCAAATGGAGACAATGATCATGATCCCTCTATTCTCCTTGGGGTTGAAGTTAAAATTTGAAAGTTCTTCTTAGGTTAGAGAAATATGAGTTGACCTCCCCTATTCTCTAAGTGAAGAAACCATTAACCTACAACAAAATAGTGACAAATATTACATCATATGTTTTGATGTCCCCCCTATTTTTGATGACCATTATGATACTTATGATCATTATGATAAAGAAAAATATAGGGCCAATATGGTTGCAAGTTTATTCTCTAATATTATCTATCACAAATAAAAAAAAATCTCACTTTTATTGTAGGTGTTCAACATGAAATATAAAACACAATTTTGATATAGCGGTAGAGGTTATGCACTCATAGTCCATGATCTTTGTCTTCTTTGAGTACTCTTTCTCACAGATGGATATAAATGTTGTTGCTAATCCATTTGTATCTAGTGTGATTCCTTTGGAAGGGGATATCATTTACGGGGAATAGACTATGGGTTCTTACAATGTGTCTATGCTTGAGCTTCATGGTATGAGCTTGGAAAATTGCAAACTGGCAGATGGGGGTGTCTAAATACTTTTGTTAGATATTTTTATGGGACTATCATTCATGTAATTTAATGAATTAAAAGTATATCAATTGATCTCACCCACAACCCTTGGTCGATTACGTAGCTAAGAACTTTGCACAAGATCAATGGAGTGTTGTATGGCCCACTTGGGAGGGATCCTTTTTGGTTCATCAAAAACATCATAGTATGCATCCATGATAGATTTAATTAGAGGAGGAAACTCAATACATTTTTTTCCTTATCTCCTCGAATGAGATAGCATCATGAAATTGCTCAACCTTGCTTGATAGCTCGCCTACCAAAAGCTTAAAAGTAAAGGATTGACAAAAGTATAAGTGAAGTTGTATACTTTCCCTTCCTTATGGAACTTGCAGGTCTTGTGATCGACGCGATATGTATAGATAACATAAATGTAAGTGCAAAAGTACTACCCAACATATGTTCCTGCAATCACCAAGTTCTGTGCATATTTATAATTGACAGGCTAACATAAATACTCATAGAATTTCCAGTTTTAGATGCCCATACAAATATTATATTTTTATTCCTCTTCAAGCTAAGATTCTTGCCAACATAAGAAAAATAACAAGCACATTAATATGCAACTCAGTTAACAATCATTTTTGAGAAAAAACCACTTTCACCAGTAAAATCACACTGAACTAAAATTAATCTGATCACACAAAATGTAGCACACAATTAACTATATCATTGCATATGTGCACTGAATCATATTTTAATGGTTGAGATACCGAATGTGCCAAAAATTTCAATCAATTAACCAAATCCAAACCATAAAAGATAATGCACATCACAAAATCCAAATGTGCATAATAATTGGGTAGTATGATGCAATGTACATACATTGATCCCATTCTCAGGATAGTGGATACAACATTATCATAAACACGTCAAATGGGCATCATGAAAGCACATGATAAGCCATTTTATTTTATCTCTATTAACACATGTATATAAATGCAAGGGAGCTATGAGTGATTCACTTACATCTAATTATCCAAAAAATACAATAATAATTAACATTTTACCTGAACAGACTCGTAAATTTAGGAGGAATAATATTAAAAGGTGTACAACACACCATGAAATATGTTACAACAATATTACCAACTTAATGAGAAATTTGTCAAGTTCTCATTTTTTCAAGGGTCACATTTTTTACCCCATTTTTAAAAATGTTGCTACCGGTAGCACCCCCCTCCCTTTTTAGGTGGTTTTTTGATATTTTAAATTTGTTGATTTGTAATGTTTCCACATTATTTTTTTAAAAGGTTGAATTTTATGCTCAAATGAAAAAGTGATGCTACCAATAGCACTACCTTTTTTTTGGAGTTTAAATCATAACTTAATTGAAACTGTGTCTTCGACATTTGGTACCATCGTCGATAAACAACTCAAAATATACTCCTAAATCATTGCTTATATTTTTATATTTTATTTTTTTAAATTTATATTAAAAAAGTCAATAAATTGGACGAAAGAAAAAAAAAACTTTGCAAGTTAGTTTTTAATTTAATTTTTAAAAACACCCATTTTAAAAGCAAAAACTCTAACTTGAATTTAATATTTTTTTTGAAAAATAAAAAAATAAAAAAAACTAATTGAAAGAATAAAAAAAATTGAAAGACAAATTTATAGAAAAAAAAAATAAAGAAAAACTAAAAACCCCCAAAATTAAAAACATATATAAAAACTAAGGTAAAATGAGAAAAAAAACAAATTTATGAGGAAAAAAAATAAAAAGATTAAAAAAACAAAAAAAAATTAAAAATATATATAAAAAAAAACAAAAAAAACACGGCACCTAAATTAAAAAATATATATAAAATAAAATAAAAAAATAACAAAAAATACAAAACAAAACCTTAAACTTAATTAAAAAACATAAAAAGACAAAATAAAATTGTAAAGTTATATATATATATATATATATATATATATATATATATATATATATATATATATCTGTGTGTGTGTGTGTGTGTGTCCCTGAGGTGTAGGACARTTGATGGCATAGTGTGTTGTCAAGGCAGTCTGTGATGTTAAACTCATTGATTTGAAACCTGCGGGGRAAAAAACTCCATCCATGTTAAGGGTTGATGTGGMTCAGGACAGGTGCGATCCTCAAGTGATTTTGAAGGCTTAGATTCCCCTGAGTCATGGTTTCTTAGCCACAGGCTAATCCCGGAGGTCACAGAGAAACTAGCAAACAAAAAATGAACACACACACACACACATATTGTTGATTATTTGGGTTCGTTGTTATTGATGTCAACCCTTGAAGAAAGTCCGGTAGAAACTTTTGGTAGCACAAAGGTTTCGATAATGGACCCAGGTTCGTTTGATGTATAATGGTATGAGTTTTAATATATTTGAAGGTAAGACTATTCTAGATGGATAGTACATGTCATGCAATTTCCGGTGATATGTAGAACGACACATAAATCCTCACGGTTAGAGAGTTATGGCCACATGAAGTTGGAGAAACCTCATGAGTCATATAGAAGCCCCAAAATGTCAAAGTAATAAAAGTGGTTGCAAAGAATAAATTATTTAAATAATAAAGTTAATGGAGAAATTACTAAGTGGACAAGTGGTTAGAAGTGGATTAGCCCTAAAATAAGAAAAGTTGTTTAAGAGATTTTAGAAGGTAAATAATAAGGTGAAGTGATGAGTGTATTATAAGACAAAGTGGATACAAAAGAAATTAGTTAAATAATAAATTTAATGGAGAAATTACTAAGTGGACAAGTGTTTAGAAGTGGGTTAGCCCTAAAATAAGGAAAGCGGTTTAAGATGGTTAGAAGGTAACCCCTTGAGGAAGCTACATAAAAGTATAAATAAGAGAAAAGGGTCTCTCATTTTAATCACACTTGAGAATATTGAATATGTACAAGTGGCTGAGGTAACCAAAGGATATATAAGCCTAATTTCATAGGGAAGGTGAAGTAAATAACGCCGGAATTCAAGGGAGGATAAATTATTTTGATGATGTTTTCTAAGGTATGTTATTTACAGGTCATCTCACCATTTGTGCAATAACGTTTTTTCTAGAATGATTTAGACCGCGAAATTGGGAGGATGTTGTGGAAACATATCCCAGTAGTTTTGATACAAATTTCAACTTGTGGGTCGTTGTATTTTTGGAGTTACACTCTGTGGAAAATAGGATTTGTGGCTAGTACTAAAACTAGTCTAAAACATGTGTTTCGGGTAAAAAACGTCATAACTTATTAATAACAGATCCAAATTTAGTAATGCCAAATGTATTGGTTAGAGTACAGTCTGTAGTATTCTGTGTACGATTTTCAAATCCATACAACAAATATTCCATGCGGGGAATGCTCTACAAGTTCTCTCTCTAGAAAAATCCAGAATTCAACAAGGTATGCCATTTTTGCTATAACTAATTTTCTGAGAGATTCCAAGGAGTGAAATCTGGAGGAATTGCATCAAATAAATTGAAGAACATTGTGTACCATTTTCAGATCTTTATTCATTACAAGTACATATTTATGATTATTGCAATTTAGGGTTGTTGACTATTCCAAAATTAGTCATGTCAGACTAAAGTAAAGTTTGATGAAAATGCTAGTCTCTTGTTGTTAAAGTTAAGGAAGGTTTGTAGGTATGTGATCAGATACACCAGGTCTATTACAGAGTTACAAATCATATTTGGATGATGAAATTGATGAGGTATTTTGGTTGAGGTACATGTTGGGTACATGGTTGAGACAAGTAGTTGATGAGTTAGCACATACATGAGGTGTATAATTGATGATGTTGGTACATCTTGATGAGTCATAGTTTATGTGTATTTGATGCATGATTGGTACATATTTGGTGCATGGTTGATGAAATCGTTGATGGTATAGGTTGAGGTACAATTTTCTGGATGGTTGATGCACTTGTTTATGGTACATGATCACTACAGGTTGTTTGGTACAGGTTGGTGCATGGTTGATGCACTTGTTTATGGTACAGGTTGAGTGCTACAAGTCTACAAAAGTATATCTCATAGTGATAGTGTGACAATGTGGTTCAAACCCCCTTCTCTCCTAAGGGATGCGTGACCTCCTGGTCAGGATATTCGATTATGGAGTCAGTTGACTCTTTGAAACCCTACTGGTCTTGTTCTGTGTTAAACACAGGTCCTCTCCGCTCCCCGCACAAGCCTCTCCGCCACCACGACCTTTCTTTTATCACTCTACAAAAACCTCATAGTATATGGCATTAGTGATTTTCCTCTCGTCCCCTCCTCCGATGTGACCTTGGCGATGACCACGTGATTGCGGGTGTGGCCACAAGAGGTTTGAATTCAAACTAATTTTGGGCCTGCAATCTTCCTCGATCCTCCACGTGTCTTCTTGGTGAAACCATGGTATGGATTGTGACCCACCCTCAAATTTTTAAATTCCGCACAACTCCTGTCCCTACAATGTGAGATGACTATCGATCTCACGATATTGACGGTGATTTCAAACGGATGACCGAGATATATTCCTCAGAATCAATGGTTCAGACTTCCTCCTTCCAGATCGAAGACTATGGTCAATTCGTAATTCTGGGCTCCAGAATTCTCAAGTTTCAAACCTTGTTTTCCTTTGCAAGGAAATATTCTGGAGTGGAAGATTTGCCGACACCTGTCCCTTGAATCAATGACTATGATCTCTGCGGTCCTCTGGAATTCGGGGTTTTGAAATCTCAAACATCACCCTCTTCCATACTTCAATCTTTCACAGCAGGTGATCTACAGAAAACTGTCCTCATAATAAACGGTCCAACTCCTACCTGGGGCGTTTGATATTTTAACCCAGATCAACGGTCTTGAGACCCTCCCCTCAATCAACGGTCGAAATTTCCTTTGAGTTTCATACTTTGGGGAATTTGAATCTCAAACTTCACCCTTTCCCCAATGATTTTATCTGAAGGCTGTGATCGACTGATGTGTGTTCCCCCCTAGATCAACGACTGAGGATTACTTTGGATATATACCCAGAGTACATGGATTCACGCCACGTCTCCCCTGAATCTGATGGATAGAGATCACTTCAGGACTTTACCCGGAGTTCATAGATCTTCGCCACATCTTCTCCAGATCCGATGGCGCATATTCACTTCGGGACTTCGGGTCTTTGGGGTTCAGCGACCTTAGTTCTCAAGCTGAAAAATCCCACAAAACATTTCCTAGAGCTCGTAATATGATGACAAGTGTCCTCCAACAAATCGATGGATCTCGGCTCTTTGACACTCTGCGCTTCTGGAATCTCAGAGTTCAAACTTGATTCCTCTTGAGCTCGTGATATCTGACAGCTCAGATTCTCCTTGGCGATCCAACACTGGACGTTCACCTTGGATGATCTGACGGCTCAGTCTGCTTCAAATGATGGGACAACGAAGATTTCACTTCAGAAATCTGGAACTCTGGATTTCAGAAGTTTCAAGTCTCAAATCTTGGTGGGTTCTCTTCCCTGTGTATGCGAAGCGTTAAAGCTCGCATGACTTGTCTTGAATAAGATGACTGTAGATCCAATGGCCAACGTTGCTCCTCCTCCTGAGCTTTTGATTTCTCTGACTTAGAATATTTTCTAATTGTTCAAAGGTTTCGAACCTTTTCTCCCCCGATGAGTCCCACTCTTAGATCTCGTTAACACTTATGAAAAGTGTTATTCCTCATGAGCTTCGTCTTGTGAATACTTCGGCTTCTCGTGCACTCCTTGAATTTCAGATATCTCGATAACTCATATCCGAAGGATTTCTTGAATATAAATTCCTCTAACCCTCCTGGCATTCTCCTTTTGTTGGTTCTTTGACTTCTTACAAAATCCCTTCAATGCTTAGTCGAACCTCAGATCTGTGCACTCCTTGCACCAGATCTTTATGCAAGGTTTGAATTATTGTGCATGAATGTGAACGCCTTGCACCAGTCTCTTTGCACTCCTTGCAAAGGGAAGTTTTATGTTATCTCTTCTAAGATTCGGAACCAAAACAGATCCCGAGAAAACACTCCTTGTGTTCTGTGTGCACACTTTGCACCACTCGATAGAAGAGAAACAATTAAAACTTATCCTAACATTCACAGTTACATATACTCATAACAAAATTCATTCATTTATTCATGAAAAAACAATAACAGGAAATTGCAGGCAATGTCCACACCATGCATTGGATCAATTTTCCTCTACTATATTCAAAAGTGAAAATGGATACAACTGAAATCAAAACAAAAACTGAAAAACTTAGAAATATCCTACCAACTTGTAGCTAGCCTCATTTGGGTGTACATAACCTCTATTTATCTCCAAGGGTTATTATGGTTCCCCCTCGACTACTCATCTATTCCAAAACCTAATCTAATGACTATCTTAGATCATCACAATCTAGAGAAGGAGTGGAAACTCCCACTTCGCTTGCAATCATTCAAGCGTGCTTCAAATATTTTTCTGGCACTGGGTTCAGGCGTACTAATCGCTAAGTTCAGACATGCTTCAAAATATTCGCCGAGAATTCTAGCATTGAGATTCTGGAAATATTCCCATGCACTGAGTGGTCCTGCTCTACGTTCTTGCCAATGATGCTCCTACATCAGTTTGTATGATTTGATACTCCCCTTGACAAAAATTTATGGACTCCTGTCCATGAGATCTTGCACCAACTTTCCATGCTTCTGGATAGCATCTTCATTTTCTCAACTGGAATCTTTGATTGGGTGTCCCTTCCACTTGATCAGATATTAAAAATAGGTCTTCCTTCTAGTCTTCTTTCCAATCCTCTAATCAACAATCTTCTCCATTTATGGTTTTTCTACTATAGGAATTTTTTTCTCCCACTGGACCTCCTCTTGATCTTCTTATCCCTCTGTGTCATCTTTTCTGTAAGGATATAGGTATGGAACATTGAATATAGGTGATATGCCCACATCATTTGGCAACTCAATATCATAGGCATTTACATCAAAATTCCTCAAGATCTTACATGGTCCTATCTTCTTCATTTTTAACTTGTTAGATGTTCCCCTGGGGAGCCTTTTTTTCCTGAGATGTTCCAAAACCTGATCTACTACTTCAAATTGAAGTTCTATGTGGTGTTGATCAGATTTGCACTTTTACTCTTGGTTATAACTCTGCAACTGTCCTCTGATCTGGATATGGAGTTTTTGCATTTCTGCAGTAAAATCTTCTGATCCAGTTTTCCTGATCTCACTTTGTTCCAAGTCTCTCAACTCAGATACTCCCTTGGGTTGAATTCCATACAATATTTGGAATGGGCTCTTTCCCATGATACTGTTTGGTGAGTCATTGTATGCGGATTCTTCTTGTGGCAGAATCTGATCCCACTGATTATGGTGCTTAGTAACCAGACTCCTCAATAAGTTTCCCAAACTTCTATTTACCACCTCAGTCTATCCGTCTATATGAGGGTGATAGGTTGAGCTGAAGGAAAAATATGTCCCCAACTTCTTCCATAATGTTCTCCAAAAGTGACCAACAAATTTTGTGTCTTTGTCCGAGACAATGCTTCTGGGTAGGCTGTGAAGTCTCACAACTTCCTTGAAGAACAGATATGCAACATGTGTTGCATCACTGGTCTTCTGGCATAGGATGAAGTGTGCCATATTTGAAAATCTATCCACCACCACAAATATGGAATGAAATCTTTTATGCGTTCTTGGCAGTCCCAACACAAAATCCATGCTTATTACATCCCAAGGCCTCTCTGGTATTGGCAATGGTTGATACAGTCGATTTTTCTGTCTTTTTCCTTTTGCATGTTGGAAGATTCTACATCTGTTCACAAACTTTATCACTTTTGTTCTCATACCTGGCCAATAGTATGAATTGCTCAAATGTGAAAATGTTTTATCATGGCCAAAATGTCTAGCCAATCCTCCACTATGATTTTCCTTCAAAAGGTTATCCCTCATTGAGCATTTTGGTATGCACAATTGATTTCCCTTGAACAACAATCCCTCTTGAATAATATATTCTATCCACTGGCTTCTGTCTCTCAACACAGTATTTTCACATGCTTCATATGCTTCCTTGAAATCTATATCATCACAATACATGTCCTTAAGGTGTTAAAACCCCAAGGTCTTCACCTGAAATTCCTGTAGAATCAAGCATCTCCTACTTAATGCATCAACAACTTTGTTAGCATTCCCAACAATATGTTTTATGAAAAAAGTAAAATTTTTCATAAACTCAACCCACTTTGCTTGCCTTTGATTCAATTTTTTCTATCTGGTTATGAATTGTAAAGCTTGGTTGTCGCTATACAAGACAAATTCCTGTGGGACAAGGTAATGTCTCCATTTCTTCAAGTCTTGAATTATGGAAAAAAACTCCTTATCATATGTGGAGTATTTTCTCTTGGTCTCATTCAACTTCTCACTGAAATATGCAACAGGTCTATTATCCTGGCTCAAAATTGCTCCAATTGAAATTCTACTTGCATCACATCTCACCTGAAATGTCTTTTCAAAATCCAGCAAGACCAAAATTGGTCATTCTGTTATTTTCTCCTTCAGTATATTTAAGCTCCTCTCAACCTCCTCTGTCCATTTAAAAGACTTGTGCTTCTTGTTCACTGTATGCATCGTTGGAAAACAAATTCCACTGAAGTCTTTGATGAGATTCCTATAGAATCTTGCTAATCCATGGAAGATCCTTACCTCAAACATGCTCCTCGGTGACAACCATTCTTTGATTGTTGTCACCTTCTCTGGATCCATATTCATTTTATTTGAAGAGATCACAAAACCCAAGTAAATTATTTATGTTTTCATAAAAGAGGACTTCTTCAGATTTATCAACAACTTCTCCCGATGTAATATCCTCGTCACTAGTGTCAGGTGCCTCAAATGTTCCTCTTTAGTCCTGCTAAAGATCAATATATCATCTAGATATCAAACCATAAAATTGCCAATGAAATATTTCAGTGTTTCATTCATCGGCCTCATAAAAGTTGTATATGCATCAGTCTTTCCACAGGCATATCATCTTACTTCTCCTCCTCCTCTTCTTCCTCTTCCTCTAGAAGAACTTCCTCCACCACCCTGTCTTCCTCAGAAACTTCCTCCTCTTTCTGAGTGATTGTGTGGTTTCTTAGCCTCATCCTTAGACTTATGTGCCTTGCCATGGGTAACTCCCTTGCTTTTGTTTAGGGCTAGGATTTTTCCTCTTCCTTGTTGGCTTTATTTTCTGGCCAACTTCTCCTCTTCCTTCAGTGGAAACTGATAAGAATACTCCATTGTCTTTACCGACACCATGTTGAGCTCATCCTAGATTTCATATCTCAGGCCATTTATATATCTGGAAAAATTTTCTTCATCTCTCTCCCTTTGTCCAGTTCTGATGTTCATCCTATATAACTCCTCTATGTACTCCTTAACTGTCATCCCCTTCTGTCTCAGGTTCTGCATCTTACTGAACAGATTGATTTGATAATCTTTGGGCATGAACTTAGCCTTCAACTGGGATACCAATATGTCCCAGTTCTTTATCTTTTTTTTCCCCTTGCTTCTCCTCTTAGCCTATAGTTCATCCCACCACAGTGCTTCATGTCCTTTTATCTTGGTGACAACCTGTTTCACCCTTTTCTCTTCATCAACCTCTTCATAGTCGAAATTTTTGTCCATGGATTTCACCCAATCCAACAACTCTTCAACATATAAATTTCCTTCATACATTGGGACCTCTATATTGGCTCTGCCTCCCAATATAGAAACTGCTCTCAACAAACTCTCTTTGACAACATCCTCTCCTGCAACTTCTTCAACTTCTACTTCTTCACTCTCTGCATAGTTGATGTTTCTAACATCAGGTGCTCTCCTTTGCGTTGACTCCATCGCCTTTAATCTTGCATGAAGTTTTCACATCTCCCTTTCTACATCTCGATTGGCTAAAGGTGGTTCCACTCGTCTCCTTGGTGGCATTGTGTTGACTGTCTGCCACACAGAGAGTACAACTTCGATTTCTTCTGTCTCCTCTCCTTTCCCTACTATCTGGAAGAAAAAATTTAGCTCTGATACAACTTGGTGCAGACCCCCTTCTCTCCTAAGGGCTACGTGACCTCTCAGTCAGGATCTTCGATTATGGAGTCGGTTGATTCTATCAAGCCCCACTAGTCTCGTTCTATATTAAACACGGGTCCTCTTGGCTCCATGCGTAAGCCTCTCAGCCCCCATGACCTTTCTTTTCTCCCTTTACGAAAACCTCAGAGTATCGGGTGTTAGCGCCTCTCCTCTCAGCCCCTCCTTCGATGTGACCTTGGCAGTGACCACATGATTGCGGGCACAACCACAAGCGATTTGAAGTCAAACTACTTTTGGGCCAGCAATTATCCTCGGGCCTCCACATCAGGGATGATTTTAGGGGATTAATTTTGCTCATGGGCTAATTTTCCATGGCTTTTCCAAAAACAAGATTCGCTATTTTAAAAAATATTCGCCAAAATTCTATAAGATAAAATTATTTTACCTTAAAAATCGACAAAAGTTTATAAAAAATATATAAAATCCCTAGAAATTTGAATATTTTTACAAAAATATCGTCAATCATTTATAGTTTTCATATGAATGATTAGTAAGATTCGCTAAGGTTTCTACATTTTAAAATAAATTTCCATCCTTAAAATCATCCTTGCTCCACGTGTCTTCCTGGTGAAACCATGATATGGATTGCGGCCAACCCTCAACTTT
This sequence comes from Picea engelmannii, assembly GCA_009831015.1. Lineage (NCBI taxonomy): Eukaryota > Viridiplantae > Streptophyta > Pinopsida > Pinales > Pinaceae > Picea > Picea engelmannii. Next base: position 188,673 of record ML776632.1, on the reverse strand, counting down.
TTAAAGTCTGTGCAACTGTTGTCCCCACAATGCGAGATGACCGTCGATCCCATGATCTTAACGATGCTTTCAAACGGATGACCCAGATCTATTCCTTGGAATCAATGGTTCAGATTTCCTCCTCCCAAATCGATGACTATGGTCGATTCAGAATTCCAGGCTCCATAATTCTCAAGTTCCGAACGTTGTTTTCCTTTGCAGGGAAATCTTTCAGAGTGAAAGATCGGTTGACACTTGTCCCCTTGAATCAATGATTATGATCTCTACAGTCCTCTAGACTTCAGGTTTTTGAAATATCAAACCTAGCCTTATTCCGTACATAATATTTCAGAGCAGGTGATCTGAAGACACCTGTCCTCACAGTCAATGGCCCAGCTCCTACCTTGGGTGTTTGACCTTTAAACCTAGATCAATTGTCCTGAGACCCTCACCTCGATCAGCGGTCGCGATCTCCTCCGGGTTTCAAACTTCAGGGAATTCCAATCTCAAAATTCACACTTTCCCCAATGCTTTTATCCAAAGGATCTGATCAACTGACGCATGTCCCCCCCTGGATCAATGAATGAGGATTACTTCGGGTCTATACCTAGAGTACACAGATTCACGCCACATCTCCCCTGAATCTGATGGCTAGATATCGCTTCAGGACTTTAACCAGAGTTCACAGATCTTCGTCACCTCTCCTCCAGATCCGATGGCTTAGATTCACTTCAGGTATTCAGGCCTTCAGGGTTCAACAACCTCAGTTCTCAAATTGAAAAATCCCACGAAAAATTTCCCAGAGCTCGTGATCTGCTGAAAAATGTCCTTCAACAGATCGAGGGCTCTCGGCTCTTCAACACTCCATGCTTCAGGAATCTCAGAGTTCAAAATTGATTCCTCCTGAGCTTGCGATATATGATGGCTTAGATTCTCCCTGATGATCTAACACCCGACATTCACCTCAAACGATCTGACGGCTCAAACTGATTCAGATGATCAAACGACGAAGATTTCACTTCGAAAATCCGGAACTCTGGACTTCGGAAGTTTCAAGTCTCAAATCTTGGTGGGTTCTCTCCCCTATGTATACGAAGTGTTAAATCTCATGTACCTTATCTTGAATTAGACAACTATAGATCCTTGTGTTGTGATCCAACGACCAATGTCGCTCCTCCTCCCAAGCTTTTGATTTCTCTGACATAGAACATTTTATAATTGTTCAAAGGTTTCAAAACTTTGATCCCCTGACGAGTCCGACTCTTAGATCTCGTTAACACTTATGAAAAGTGTTATTCCTCCTGAGATTTATCTTGTGAAGACTTTGGCTTCCCATGCGCTCCTTGTGTTTCATGGATCTCGATAGATCAGATCCGAAGGATTTCTCGAAGCGAAATTCCTCTCGCCCTCATGGCGTTGTCCTTTTGTTGGTTCTTAGAATTCTTACAAAGTCCCTTCGACGCTTAGTCGAACCTCAGAAATGTGCACTCCTTGCACCATATATTTATGCAAGGTTTGAATTCTTGCAGATGACTGTGCACGCCTTGCACCAGTCTCTTTGCACTCCTTGCAAAGGGAATTTTTGTGTTATCTCTTCTGATCTTCGGAACTGAAACAGATCCTGACAACACACTCCTTACATTCTGTGTCCACACCTTGCACCACTCGACAAAAGAGAAACAATTGAAACTTATCCAAACATTCACAGTTACATCTACTCATAACGAAATTCATTCATTCATTCATGAAAACACAATAACAGGGAATTGCAAGCAATGTCCACACCATGCATTGGGTCAATTTTCCTATGCTATATTCAAAAGTGAAAATGGATACAAATGAAATCAAAACAAAAAATGAAAACTCAGAAATCTCCTACTAACTTGCAGCTAGCCTCATTTGGGCGTACATAACCTCTATTTATCTTTGAGGGTTCTTAGGGTTCCTCCCCGAATACTCATCTATTCCAAAACCTAATCTAACGACTATCTTAGATTAGTCACAATCCATAGAAGGAGTGGAAACTCCCACTTCGCTCGCAATTGTTCAAGCGTGCTTCAAATATTTTTTCGGTGTTGAGTTCAGGCATGCTAATCGCTGAGTTAAGATGGGCTTCAATATTCACCGAGACTACCAACATTGAGATTCTAGAAATATTCCCATGCGCTGAGCGGTCCTACTTTGCATGCTTTCCAACGCCGCTCATGCATCATAGTGGTTTCATCATTCTACTTCTACGACAGGGCAGTTGGACGGGGAAAGGACAGGTTGTTGTATCCACCTTCCAATTGTAGCCAAAGAACATAGGGGATTGTATCCTCCTTCTGGTTGTAGCCAAGGAATTGGGGAGTTGGAGATTCCCTCAGGTTGTAGCCTGAGAAAATTTGGGGTTGGAGCCTCCTTCCAGTTGCAGCTGGAAAACAAAGGAAGTTGGTGCTTCCAATAAATGTAATTCTTAAAAACATATAAGAAAACACATTTTGTGGTTTTCTCCCGCTTTGGTTTTCCACGTAAAAAAACTGGTGTATTGTGTATGTGTATGATTGCTCATTTTTTCATTATTTATTTACTTTGAAACTATTGGATGATAATGCTACATCGATATGGTTAAAAATGATTAAATTTATCTATTATTGATTCACCCCCTCTCTCAGTAATCGAACAATTGGTATCAGAGCAGGTTCCTTCAAGAAACAATTTAACCACTGGAAGGAGATCATGGATTATTCTTAGAATGGAGTACAAATGTTTAATGGTCAGAATCGTTTAAATTATGAGATGTGGAGAAGAAGGACGAAAGTAGTTTTACAGAAACATGGGCATTATATTTGACTATCAGTTGTTAAAATATATGATAGTTCAAAAAGGGAAAAGACAATAGCCAAGAAGGAATTGAAGAAGAATAAAAAAACAGCAATGGATTTCATCTGAGAAGGATTACCTAATCCGGTAAGAGAAAATTTTGGTAAATTTTCATCAGCCAAAGAACTTTGGGATAAGTTACATGACATATATTCTTCACCAATCGCAGATTCAAAAAATGCCAAAGAAGATGAAGATACATATCAAGAAGAATTATGTTGACCATGTCAAACTAATTCAAAAGATGAAGAGTACACAATCACTACAGATATGTTGTTTTGATTTAATTGTGAAAAACACAAACATCTTTAAATAGAATGCCATGAAGGAAATGAGATAGAAAAACCAATTGAAAAGGAAGACAATTATAGAGCATAATTGATTAGTGATTTAGATGAACTAAGAGAATAAAATAAGTCACTCAATAAATACTTGATGAAACAAAAGGAGAGTATTCACATTTTTGAAGAAGCTCAACAGGTCATCGATAACTTAAAAACTCAGCTAGAAGAAGCCAGAAAGATCAAAGAAAATCTTGAATATCAAAAGCAGTATCTGGAAGCCAACATAGCAACACAAAGGGAAGATGAAGAAATCATAGATAAGATATTGACATATCATCTTAAGGAAAGAAATAAGGATCTAAACTAGCTTGAGGCAGAGTTTGGTCAAGACAAGAAAGGACTTGAATATTAAATAATCACATTAAAAATCCATCTTGAAGAAGTGAAAAGAATAGAAGAAGTCATGAAGTCTCATATAATGAAGAAAGAAGAAGAGGTTGAGAAGCTTGAAGAATAAGTTGTCACATTGAGAAGTAAAATCGTCAAGCTCAACAAGAATGTTAAAGAGACAGAAACATCAACATCAGTTATAGAGAATGAAGAGAAGCACTCTAGGTTGCTAGAAAAGAGGAATGAAGAAAATAGAAAGAGTTATGCAGAAGTACTCAAAGGAAGAAATCATGGTCAACCAGAATCTAAGAAAACTATTGAAGATAAATCTTCAAGAAGACCATTCATTTTTAAGCCACAAAGAATCTTGAATGATGATCATGATCGGTCAAGGTAGAAATTCAAAAGGACTACACAACAAAGAATATCATTCAATCCCAGGTATGAAAATTTATTTTGTGGTCATTAGTTTTATTTTACTAATTTTGGACATAAGGTTGTAGATTTCAGGGATTATAAAAGAAATGTTCAAGTAAGAAATGCCTATGTGGAATCCTAGGTGTGTGTGAAGTAACTTCAACACCCCCACTGAACATCACTATGGTGAAAATAAAGATTGGGTCCCAGCAACGAGGCCATGTTAGGTACCCAAATAAAAAAGATACAATGAAATAAACGAGGAAAGAGGGAAAACCTCATGGAAAACTCCTCCCCCCTCAAATTTCAATGCATAAAAAAAATAAAAATGAGAAGGAACAAAAAGTAGTTGCTAAGAAACTGTGTCCTTCACTCAAAGAAGACCTCGCAACTGTGCAAGTTTGTGCTTGTTGAAGATTTTGTTGAAGATGTAGATGTTTGTATGGATATGATGAAGTAGATGCACCATTGATATTTCCACACACATCCACTTTCTCTTCTTGTAATAAAGAAGATCCAAATAAAGTTTGGATGAAATTTTAAAAACTGTGCGGCCGTTTCCGAAAAAATGATGAATTTTTGTTGATTTTAAAACGATCATAACTTCAATTTCCGGACTCTCTTTCGGACGATGTTTTTTTTGAAATTCGATATTTTCCCGAGAGGAATTCAAATATCCAATTTGTTTCTGCAAAATTTTCTCAGAAAATATCAGAATGGAGTCTGATTTGTGCGATTCTCTTTTTGACTCCTAAGATGCACACATGGTGCATGCAAAAGTGTCTGCATGTGACTCCTAAGATGCATGCCATATATCTTCCATATGAATTTCAGAAAACAAATCTGAAATGGAGTAGACATCATCTTCAATTATTGGAATACAAATTTCTGCAAATACTTTTGTAGAAGACTCTTCAAAATAAGAGGCTTGATCATATGACAGTTTCTCTTCTGAATCTATCTTTCCAATCCCCTGCATGCAATCTTCATAATATTCTTTATTCCCAAATAGAACCTCCAATCTGGTCCATAATTCATTTGGAGTTAATCCTTGTGATTCTTCATATACTTGATGGAAAAGTTTAGGAGAAACATACATGCCGATACTTCTTATGGCCATATCTTGTCTATTGAGAAAGTCATTTTTCTCATCGACATAATTAGGCTCTACTTCCATTGCCATGGTTATTTGGTACAAGCCTCTGCATCTAAGATGAAGTAGAATTTTTGGCTTCCATTCCAAATAGTTATGAGGTGTGAGAAGTATTTTCGGTGAATAATCCATCTTTTTGTTGTCTTCAATCTTTTGTACCTGAAAAAAATGATTCAGTGTATCTTTTGCTTAGAATTTCGTCGGCTCTAATACCATGTAAATGTGTTGAACCCGCAAATAATAGATCTATCTAGAAAATACTACACACATTTGCAGAGAGAAATTGAGAAAGAAGAAGCAAGAGAGAAATAATGGAAGAATTCTCATTAACCGTATTCCACACTCAAAGAGTGAATAACTTACAATAGATATAGGATACATGAGTAACTAATGAGCCATAGTGGTGTTCTAGATTTATATGGACACACACTAGAAGTTACAAGAGTAAATTGCCACCTTTCCTAGTCTCTCAGGCAGTTACAGGAGTGAACTGCCACCTAGCTGAGTTAACTAGTGAACTAGTCTTCAATTAACTGACTAAACAAAGAGTAGTGATGAGTTAACTCAGGAAATCAAGGGTAATGCGCCAGTCTCGTGATGATACCAAGTTAAGTGTGCATTAGCCGGTGATGATCCCAATGTTGCATGGTGACAAAACCAATGCAAAATTTAAACTCAACTCAACTAGTCAAACTGAAGTGTCAACTGAAAGAGAATATTCTTCAGGTGGAATATTCTCCCCTAAATATAGGAGACTGGATAATGACTAATTATGACTAACAAAAAAGGAAAAACCTTAGAAAAAATAAATCCTAGGTGTGTGTGAAGTAACTCCAACAACATAAACATCAACATCAGTTATAGAGAATGAAGAGAAGCACTCTAGTTTGCTAGAAAAGAAGAATGAAGAAATATAAAGAGTTATGCATAAGTACTCAAAGGAAGGAATCATGGTCAACCAAAGTTTGAGAAAACTATTGAAGATAAATCTTCAAGAAGACCATTCATTTTTAATCCACAAAAAAGATTCAATGATGATCATGATCAGTCAAGGTAGAAATTCAAAAGGACTACACAACAAAGAAGATCATTCACTCCTAGGTATGGAAATTTATTTTGTGGTCATTTGTTTTATTTTACTAATTTTGGACATAAGGTTGCAGATTTCAGGGATTATAAAAGAAATGTTCAAGCCAAAAATGCCTATGTGGCCCCACGTAACATTGAATGTTACAAATGCCATAAATATGGACACATAGCTAGTGATAGTAGAAGCATGATTGATACTTCCATGAATTAAAAAATTGATATCAGATATAAGAAAGTATGGATAAGAAAACACGAAGAACAAGTGAACAAAGACCAGGTCCCTGAGATTGCAATATTGGTAATAAAACAAGATGAAGAAAATTCTATAGAGAAAAAGAAAGATGTCATATATAGAAATGTTTGGAATATAACTGAAAGAAAATAAGGACAGGTAAATAAGGAACAAGTTCAAGAGATTGTACTTTCAAGCATTGTAGTGAAAGATGAATCCACATATGGAAAGAAAGAAGTCATAGCTCAGAAAGATGATGAATCTACCAATGAAGACGATGATGATTACACATCAGAGTAGGAATTGTTCGAAGTCATCTGGCTTAGAGACTACCAGATAATATGAATATTAGATAGTGGGATTCTATGTTATAGATATGACAGACCAAATATCCATCCTTCGAGAAACTTGCAGAGTTTGAGAAGACAAATCAAGAGAAATGAGTTAGCATAAATATAATCAGTTGTAGTAGTGAAGACTTCATGATAGTATAGTTATAAATGAGTCAGGATTATGGATAGTTGTGCAGTAGAGTTTTGGATAGTATGGATAGAGATGGATTCGTAAGAACACTTAGTAGTTTTGGATAAATATATGACAATGGACGAGAGCATGGATTCATATATTGGTTCATAGAGTGGTTCAGAGACAAATGAACATTATCATAATGGATGATATTTACACATGAAATGGCTTGAACAATTCTAATGGATTCAAAATTGATAGATATTCCTTGGACACATGCAGTGCATACAAAAATTCACATTCAAAATGGAGTAAAGCTTAGAAACAACAATGAAAAAAATCCCTACGAGCTATGGAAAGGAAGACCAACAAATGTGAAGCACTTCAAAGTATTTGGAAGAAAAAGCTACATCAAATGCGAAGATGGAAGAATGGGTGGACGAGAATTAAAGGAACAACAAAATGAATCAATGGAACAACTTTACAAAGAAGAAGTAGAAGATGAAGAAGATAAGATAGAATTAGAAGAGCAAGTTCAACAAGTGCCTCCAAAGACAACTAGCAAATGAGTACAAAAGAATCATCCTTCAGATCAGATTATCGGAAATAAAGATGTAGGAGTTGAGACTAGAAGAAGAATCTATTTCCAGAATAAATGCACCTAGAACTTTCATCTATGATTGAACCAAATAGTTTTGAAGAGGCCAACAAGGATGAATTTTGGAATAAGGCCATGGATGAAGAATTAGATCAAATAGAGAAGAATGACACTTGAGAATTGGTTATAAGACCAAAGAATAAGAATGTGATTGGCACAAGGTGGGTTTTTAGAAATAAATTGAATGAAGAAGGACAAGTTACAATGAACAAAGATAGATTGGTATGTAAATGATAGAAACGGGTTAAAGGAATCGACTTTGAAGAGACATTTTCCCCAGTTGCCAGAATGGAAGCAATCTGATTGCTTTTAACTTATGCATGCTCCAAGAATATTGAAGTGTATTAGATGGATGTGAAATCATATTTTCTGAATGGGGAACTTGAATAAGAAGTCTACCTCAAACAACCAAAAGGATTTTAGCTGTCAGAGAATGCAGATTACGTGTGAAAATTGAAGAATTCCTTGTATGGTCTAAACCAGGCTCCTAGAGCATGATACTCTACACTAGATAAATATCTACAACATGCAGGGATCAGAAAAGGAAGTGTAGACAACAACCTCTACATCAAGGTAACTCAAGATAGTATTTTATTAATTGAATTTTATGTTGATGATATTATTTTTGGAGGCAATGATTATAGGTTAAGACATAAATTTACAAATGATATGCAGAATGAATATGAAATGTCATTACTTGGAGAACTATCCTTCCTTCTAGGTCTTTAGATACATCAAAGAAACCAAGGAATTTTTATTTCTCAAACTAAGTATATCACATAAATGCTAAAGAGGTTCGGAATGGAAGATTGCAAACCAGTTACCACTCCTATGCAAACTAGTTGCAAGTTGAGAAAATATGATGATTCAAAGTCTACAGACCAGAAGCAATACAAGTTAATGATTGGTAGCTTACTATATGTGACAACATCGAGACCAGATGTAATGCAGACAGTTAGACAGGTGGCACTATTTCAAGCAACACCAAATGAATCGCATGTATTAGCAGTAAAGAGGATATTCAGATATCTCAAAGGAACATAAGAGTTTGGATTATGGTATCCAAAAGGAAAGGATCTATCACTTATTGCCTACACAAATTTAGATTGGGCAGGTTACATTGATGACCGACATAGTACTAGTGGAACATCTTTCTACTTGGGTGAGTGTTTATTATCATGGAAAAGAAAGAAACAATCATCATTATCCTTATCTACAGATGAAGTAGAGTATATTGCAGAAAAAACATGTTGTACACAGGTTCTATGGATGAAACAAACTCTGAAAGATATACAGGTTGAGTATGATGAGCCCATTCCAATCTATTGTGATAATACAAGTGCCATTAGTATCTCAAAAAACCCAGTGATGCACTCCAAGACGAAGCACATTCCAATCAAGTATAACTTTCTATGGGAACAAGTTGCAAAGAAGAACATCAGAGTTGAATATGTGGGCACACAAGAACAAGTGGCAGACATATTTACAAAACCGCTTCCACGAGAAGCTTTTGAGTATCTTCGCTAGAGACTTAGAGTAATTTCTACTTCGAAATGAATGCTTATCTTATATGTCTTATATTTACAAAAGGAAGCACCATAAATATGACATTTAAGGTCAGGATATCAGTTTCATGAAGAGTTCAATCAGGTGGAGTATCCCAAAGGACAGTTCAGTTAGGGGGAGCATCCCGAGATGGAAATATACCTTTTCCATTGATGATAAAGGGAGAGAGATTTATCATATGTAGAGAACAGAGGAATGATTCTATGGGGAGCAATGGTCACAGAGGGAGCATGAGTGACATGACTTAATTATTTCATAAGAGTGTTTTCATCAATGCCAAAAGGGGAGATTTTTTATTATTTGGGTTGGTTGTCATTGATGTCAACTCTTAAAGAAATTCTGGTAGTGAATTTCGGTAGCACAAAGGTTTCAGTAATGGACCCAATTTTGTTCAATGTATAATGTTATGAGTTTTAATATATTTAAAGGTAAGACTATTATGTATGAATAGTGCATGTCATTCCATTTCTGGTGATATGTGGAACATCACATAACTCTTCACGGTTAGAGATTTATGGCCATGTGAAGTTGGAGAACCCTCATGAGTCATCTAGAAGCCACAAAAGGTCAAAGTAATCAAAGTGGTTGCAAAAAATAAATTATTTAAGTAATAAAGTGAAGTGATGAGTGTATTATAAGTCAAAGTGGATACAAAAAACATTATTTAAATAATAAAGTTAATGGAGAAATTACTAAGTGGAAAAGTGGTTAGAAGTGGGTTAGCCCTAAAATAAAGAAAGTGGGTTAAGAGATTTTAGAAGGTAAATAATAAAGTGAAGTGATGACTGTACTATAAGTCAAAGTGTATACAAAATAAATTATTTAAATAATAAATTTAATGGAGAAATTACTAAGTGGATAAGTGGTTAGAAGTGGGTTATCCCTAAAATAAGGAAAGTGGTTTAAGATGGTTAGAAGGTAACCCCTTGAGGAAGCTACATAAACATATAAATAAAAGGAAAGGGTATCTCATTTTAATCACACTTGAGCATATTGAGTACCTACAGGTGAATGATGTAACAAAAGGATATCTAGGCTGAATTTCAGAGGGAAGGTGAAGTAAAGAAACCCGAAATTCAAGGGAGGATAAATTCTTTTGATGATGCTTTCTAAGGTATGTTATTTATAGGTCATCTCACCATTTTTCACCATAACTATTTTTATATAATGATTCAGAATACGAAATTGGGAGACTGTTGTGGAAACATATCCTAGTAGTTTTGAGAAAAATTTCATGTTGTGGGTCGTTGTAGTTTTGGAGTTACACTCCATGGAAAATAGGGTTTGTGGCTAGTCCTGAAACTAGTCTAAAATAAGTGTTTCGGGTAAAAACGTCAAATTATTCATAACAGATCCAAATTTAGTACTGCCAAATGTATTGGTTAGGGTACAGTCTGTAGTATTCTGTTTACCATTTTCGGATCCATACAAAAAATATGCGGTGTGGGGCACACTCTACAAGTTCTCTCTCTAGAATAAGACAAAATTCAACAAGGTATGCAATTTTTTCTATAACTCATTTTTTGAGAGGTTCCAAGTAGTGAAATATGGAGGAATTGCATAAAATACATTGAAGAACATTTTGTACCATTTTCAGATCTTTATTCATTACAGGTACATAGTTATGATTATTGCAAGTTAGGGTTGTTGACTATTCCAAAGTTAGTCATGTGAGACTAAAGTAAAGTTTGATGAAAATGCTCAACTCTTGTTGTTAAAGTTAAGGAAGGTATTTAGGTATGTGATAATATACACCAGGTCTGTTACAGAGTTACAAATCAGATTTGGATGATGAAATTGATGAGGAATTTTGGTTGAGGTACATGTTGGGTACATGGTTGAGACAAGTAGTTAATGAGTTGGCACATACATGAGTTGTATAGTTGATGATGTTGGTACATATTGAAGAGTCATAGTTTATGTGTATTTGATGCATGATTGGTACATATTTGGTGCATAGTTTATGCACTCCTTGATGGTACAGGTTGGTGCATGGTTGATGCACTTGTTTATGGTACATGTTGATTACATGTTGTTTGGTACAAGTTGGTGCATGGTTGATGCACTTGTTTATGGTATAGGTTGATTATAGGTTGATTGGTACAAGTTTATAGAAGTATATATCACATTAATAGTGTCACAGTGGTTCCATCATTCTACTTATACGACAGGGCGATTGCATGGGGAAAAGACAAGTGGTTGTAACCACCTTTTGATTATAGCCGAAGAACATAGGGGGTTGTAGCCTCCTTCAGGCTGTTGCTAGAGAATTAGGGAGTTGGAGCTTCCCTCAGATTGTATCCTTAGAAACTAGGGGGTTGGAGTCTCCTTCCAGTTGCAGCTGGAATACAAAGGAGGTTGGTGCTTCCAATGAATTTTATTCTTAAATACATATAAGAAAAATCATTTCGTGGTTTTCTCCCACTTTGGGTTTCAACGTAAAAACACTGGTGTACTGTGTATGTGTTTGATTTATAATTTGTTAATTATTTATTTACTCTTCAACTATTAGATGATAATGCTACATTGATATAACACTTGCATTTTGTGGTTAAAAAGGGTGAAATTTCTCTATTATTGATTCATCCCCCCTCTGAGTAATCCAACTTATATGTGTGTGTGTGTGTGTGTGTGTGTGCGGGGTGATGTTGGGCATCGCCCTAGCCCCTTCGCGGGCTAGGGAGTGATTCCATGTGCTTCTCCCTGGCCTGCGGGGGGCCTGGGGTGATGCTCAACATCACGCTCGTGGCCCTTAGGCCAACAAACCATCAGTGCGTCGACGGTCTGCCAGTCGGAGGGCCACGAGGGTGATAGAACATATGTTATATGTTGTTATATTATATATGGTGTTATATGTTATATGTTGTTATATGTTATATGTTGTTATATTATATAACATATATATGATGATGATGATGATGATGATGATTAACGTCCACTAAGACCAAATTGGTCTATTGGACCTTAAGAGGGTAAGTGATTACTTGTGATTCTTTAGAATTTTGTTTTTGTTCTTGAAAAACATTAAGAGAAGCTTTCCAAGATCACCATACTTTTGTTGAGTTAAGAGGTTAGGAAGGTTGGCAGCGTGACAAATATTTTGAAAATGAGATCTAATATGGGTATAGGTTGGACAATCTAAGAGAAATATCTAATATGGTTTGTATTTTTTTTTTTAATTGTATATTTTAAATTTGTTTTTTTATTTTTTTAGTTTTAAATTTTTAGAAAAAAAAATCAGTTTAGAGTTTTTGTTTTTACAATGGCTGTTTTTGGGGGAAATTTTAAATTTGTTTTATTTGTTTTTAGTTTTTTTTTTTACCTTCGTTTTTCATGTTGTTGTTTTTTTTTAATTTGAGTTTTGAATATATTTTTTAAATGTGTTTTTTTCTTCATTTTAGAAAAAAAATATTTGTCAAGATTTTCTCCTTTCTATTTTTTTAATGTAAATTTTTAAAAAACAAATTGTAAATAAATTTTTAAGTGACCATTCGGGGTTCAATTTTGGGTTGTTTATTTGCACAGGGATATGTTTTCAATGCCACAATTTCAATTAGGTCGTAAAGAGCTATAATTTCAATTCTTAGAAAAAAAACATTTTGTTTTAGGTAGCTTCAGTTTTTGATTTAGGTGTTAATTTTAATGTTTTTTTGAGAAACCGTATGAGTTTTGAAGGTCATGTTTCAAAAATGCTATAATTTTAACCTCGTTAGAAAAAATGGTGCTACTGGTAACACCAATTGTTTATTTTGGGGGTTGATTTTCATGTTTTTTATGCAAAAATATGGGTTTCAAGGTCTAGAGTTCTCGTTTTGAAGTTACAGTTCTTGTTAAGTTGATAATATTGTTTTATAGTTTCTTTCAGTACTCTTGGCCATGTACTATTTTTTGCAACATATATTGGTTACAACATTTGAGTTGGAAATCAAACAAGGGGGTCTCATACACCAATTTGGTGTCTCGTTTGGCTGTGACATCAAATATATATTATTATTATTTGTCAAAATATTATTTACATGCATGCAATGGCTCAAGTAGTATATGAATAAGAAATTTTTATTTAGGTTATGTCCAATCTCATAAGTAGAAATGATGAGAAAGTAGGCCTCAATCCAATATTGAAGTTGTACAAGACTGATATCCTAGTCAATGCATAAGCAAGTGCACATTAGGAAAAAATTGTGAGTTGTTAAGAATAAAAGGTACAATTGTTTGTATATTTCAGAAAACTTCCTATTAGTATACTTAAGATATTTCACTCAACAACCAAGAAGAAGAGTGGCCAAATTTTGTCACGCTTGTTTTGTTCTAGGATGAACTAGAATGTATTTGAAATGTATATTCTATGGCATTGCTTTTACATATTCCCTCATTGCATATTTTGGATGAAATGGAAGTTTTCAGATCTTGTTGTTTTATTTCATTTGCTCTCTTTGGATATGATCTGAATTATTTTATATAAGTGAAAAGCTACACAGAAAAAAATATGACTTAATGCATCAAAATCAGGATTTTCTATTTGGGTTTTGATGCAAATTCAATTAAATTTTATTTCAATCCTACTTGAAGAAAAAAAAAAAAGCCTATGCGAGATATAGAAAAATGAGAAGTGGTTAATGGATGAAAGGTTGTTTCAATGTTTCATATTGTGTGGTGTATAATATATATAATTATGGACAAAAATTATGCACTATATTTATGGTTTAATATTCTTAGAACTAAAATTTGTGAATTTTTAGATATAATTATCCATATTGGGTTGTACCAATGAGGCCTAGACAACATTGTATTTTGGATAGAAATACTTCTAGATATGAATGAGAGTTGTTGGATGGAATTTAACTATGGAAGATGCACTTAAAATCTTACTATAATAGGAGATGAACATTTTCTCTGTTCTCTAGAAATATGTTTCTCCATTGCATCTACTTCCTCTATTCATGTTTCCAAATGGACATGGAAGACCCTCAAAACTTTCCCATCCACATGGGCTTGCCTTATTCACTCAACATTGCATATGAGGAAAAGGGAATTGATGGCCTCAAGATTGAATTATTGGAGGAATGTTTTCTATTGCATCCTCTAACCCTCAAAATATTCACAATTGTAATGTATTTTAGTGGAATCCTCACACCTACAAACAAAAAATTGAAGAAAAGATTAAATTGGCTTGTCTTTGTGTCTATGGAAGAATGTGGTGATATTATAGACTCAATGGTTGTTTTCTATATGAAACCACTAAAAGCGATACTGAAATCTATTTCAGATTATTTCTTTGAATCCACAGGGTTAACCTATGGAAGTCCACTACTCATTACCTTAAGATACTTATCAAATCCAATCCTCATGAGAATTCATGTGTGGAAATGGTGCAAAAATTCAATTCCACGTTGAATTGTTGTGTTGATGATTTGAAGAGGCAGGTGCGAACGTTTTTTGTGAAATTCACAGAGGGTTGTTTTCATACAATCCTAAATGATACTAACAAGCATTCATTAGCTAATAATCCTGGTGTAAAAGTAGTTTGACTATCCCAAAATTCAACCCTTGACATATTGGATGCCCTTTTGTGAACCTAGCTAGTGAAATTCATGTGCTCGAAATAAACTGAAATGGTGATCCAAAAACAAAAGGAATTACCTCTAATGCACATCTAACTTAGGAAGTTTTTGATTGTGTGAGACATTTGAATGTGCCATATGGTAGTGTGATTGATTTGAAAATGAACCATGCACTTTCAACAATGGTAGAAGTAGTTGATACTAATAAAGTATGTGTGGCCACGGGAAGAGTTTGGAAATTAGGGAAGGGTCAATTAAGTGGGCATAAAATTTTGCATTTAATATTTATGAAACTTTCCTTTATGTAAATATAATTGTGGAGAATTATATACAAAGAAAAGTGCTAGAATTCTGGATACGAGTCTTGACAAAAACCCTTGTATTGGTTTCATGGGTTAGTGAAAACCTTCCATAAATTTTGGAACAAATAGCATGGTTGTTGGCCCATCAATGGTTATGATGTCCTATGAAATGTGTATTCTCTTAACGAAAAAAGTGCATAGTATGACCCCTCTATGAAAAAATTCCGTCCATCCAATACAACCCTCAAGTAAAATGAGTCAGTAGTAGGAGTGTAAACACAACTATAAATTTTCATGTGACAAAAAAGGAAGAGTTTTTAAGAAAGAGGATATTGTATGGTTTGACAAAGTCTACAACAACCCTCTTTAGGGGAGGATAGATAGATCATGTAGTATATCATGTCCATTGTTGCATCCACTTAATGAGATATTTCATATATAGGTTCCTAGGTTCATTTTCATAATATAAATTTTATTAACATCCAAAAATGACTAGAAAAGTAGATCAATGACACTCCTAAGAACAATTGGGAGTTATTAATAAGATAAAAGGTATCTTGGTAAAAAGAAACAATGAATAAAATATTATCAAAAGGGAAATAAAAACTTTGTAATCTCTCATTCATGTGTGGGACAACACCACAAACAAAAAACAATTTTGTACAAAAAATTGACTTAAACAAACATAGAGATCCTAGCCTATGTCTAAAATTGCATACCTTGGAAATAGAACTATTTTACAAAAGTTTAGAAATTAAAAATAGAAGGCCACAATTCAAGAAAAATAATAAAAGTCATTTGCAAATTTTTTGTTCTGAAATGGAATGGTAGTTACACAATGGTTAATTCTACTCAACCTATGATTCAAGTAAGATGGTCATTTCTTCCTATAGAAATTTTGAAAGAATCCATTTTCCAGAATTTATAGTTGGCCAAAATACGTTTGAGGTGGAAGAGGGAAAAAATATGATATCATTGTTGAGCTATATATAAAATTAGTTGTATCCATTAACCATAAAAAATAATGTATATGTAGCATAAAAAACTTAAATTTTCTTTGATATTCAGATTTCAATGAAAAAATAAAATAATGAACCGCGTTCTCTAAGCAACATCGTGTAGTTGGTTGCAGACTCGTATCTGGTTGGAATTATTTACTTCTTCCTTGACCCAAACAATGAAACTCCATTTTATAGTAAAAATAAAATTGCAATTCCAAAACTCTTTAAAATTTTCACAATTCTTATTCCCTTCAAAAAAACTAAACATGGAATTCATTATCACACAAAAATTTAGTTTCTTCTACTCCCTCCTTTCTCACAGCTTGTTTCCAGTAATTAATTGGTTGTCTACCCTTCTTTCTCACTAGTTCTTTCCCATAATAGTGTCAGTGGATTCCTTGATTTCTCTTTACATATTTCACAATGAAAATAAAATCCTCCTTGATGAATTAGTCAATTTACTGTGTAGATTTGAATGAAAAATGCTTGGAAAAAATGCAGGTAATTTCTCTAGCTCATCCTCCATCTCCATCCACCTTTGTTTCATCAATTTGGAAAGTGGGTTTTTTTCTCTAACCTGTCCTCCATCTTTAGTCGCTTTCTATTCATAGATTTGGCTAAAAAGGGGGCAGGGGGGAACACATTCTAACTCATACCCATCGATTTTGCAAAAAAATGGGGAGAAACCTATGATTATATCTCTAATTGATGCACTCTAACTCTTCCATTATCTCCAACCACATTTTATTCATTGATTTGGAAATTATGATGTTTCTCTAACTCATCTTGTATCTCTAGCCTCCTTATGTCCATTGATTTGGAAAGAAAAATGGGAAAATTGTAGAGTTCTTTCTCTAACTCATGTTCCATGTTATATTAGCCTAATATCTTATGGGTGTTCTTTTTCAAAAACCTCGTAGCAAGTGGGAGGTAAACGATTTATCTCTTCTTGTCTTTTGATCCTTCTATTCAATGATTGTGAGTAGATTTAGCAAGTGGAAGTTAAAACATAGATACACAATTTATATTTTTCTTTAATTTAGGGAAAATACTATTTTAATACATGAAACAATTTTTTTTAAATCACCGTAGTTAGATTAAGTTGTTTTAGTTTCCGATGGATAAGTCATTTTCTGGTGAGTAAGTCATTTTCCAGTGAAATAGTTTAGATAAAATAATGTGAAGTATTAAGAAAAAAAAAGAACCTTTTCACATAAAAAGGAATATTCTTATAACTTTAGGATATGGTTAAAGGTAAATAGAATGTTATGGTGTTTTGGTTCTCTACATTTTGTTGGTCCACAAGTATTTTCTACAATATTTCTATTTTCTTCTATTTACTTAACATACTTCATGTGCATACTTGAGTAATGGGTCCTCCCCTAAGGTTGCAAATACAAGTAAATATAAATATGAATCATGGGAAGTTGAGAATGAGATGTGACAAGTAATTTAACATCATGAGACATAACATGTCATTTTTGTTTCTAAAACACTATAGTTTCCTTCAAAGAAGAATGAGGACTCAATGAAGAAAATATAATTTATGGACTTGCTTGAATCCATAAGGACTAGCTATAATTTGAGAAATATCCATAGTGATTCAAATACCAAGAGAGTCATAAGTAAAGACTCATTGTTTTCAACCAATAATACTATGAACAATAAGACAATTATGCTACTTCCACGAAACGAAGAGAGGCAAAAAGAGAGAACACAATTTCAATAAACATGATAACTATTCCCATGAAACCAATGGTATTAGCTTCTTATGAAATGAATCCCAACAAATTGCATGAACCTCAAGTTTTCCTTCCAATGAACCTCAAACAATGGCTGGGCTTGTCACATCTTCGACTATATCCAATAAGCTACCCAAGAAATACATAAATATACCAACCCTAATAGCTACCTCTCTAGTGAAAATTGAATGATACGACATACAAGAACACTTGCACACTTTAATGTCACAACATAAATAAAAGTAGAAGCAAAAACCACATAATGGACAACATATGGACCATTTGGCCTTGGATTTGAATAAAAAAAAACAAATAATGTTTCTTGGAAGGATTTTCTAGTTCACCATATTTCTAAAGCATTGGCTATCAAAAGGAAATAACTTGAGAATATCAATCACTTGAGTGTGATTTCATCATTGATATCTCATTTTGGTTTCACAATAATCATGAATATTTACAACTTACAAGTTTATATTTTCCTTCTTGTAGATAGAATTCTGACGAAATCATATACATCAATGATAAACCTTCACAAATTACTCACAATAGTTTCTCCTAGTAGACACCCCACTTCCATCTATTAGTACATGTCAGAATGATAATACATTAAAACAAAAACTATAATAACTTACCTCAATCAATACTTTGATTTATTTACTTGTCTTCTCCATTAATTTTTGTTGTTGTGGGAATCAAAATAAACTTATTGGACTTGCAGAAGATTGTTTTTTATGATGTTGAAATTGTGGACACTCTTAACAATGAGGTGTTACAACTGTCTACCTAAGAAGTTTCCAAAACTCTTTTATTTTGTTATTTTAAGGTAAAGCTTTGGTGTGATTTTCCATTTTGGCATGTGTTACACATGAAAAATACACACCTACATATCTCACCCTAAGTGTCACAAGTGTCGTAAAAGTGTCGTATGCACCTTGGTAAGTGTTGCAAGTGTCGTCAAGTGCCGTATGCACCTTAATATCTGTCACATGCACTTTTATATGTGTTTATATTTGTTTTAACCCCTTGAAACCATAAAAGAACATTTTCCATGATCCCTAAGTCATATGGGAGGAATAAACCCATCATTTCAAGGCCAAAAACACACTTTTTACTTGGAAAATCGACCATTTTTGGGGCATTTTTGAAGGGTAGAGCCCCCCTGGACATGTTGGGGGAGTTTTATCCCATAGGTTAGCACCCCCATTATTTTATTTAGGGTTATTTATATCACTTTGGGTCTAACTATAGGGGAGCGCTACTTTTGGTTAATTTTTTTTTGTAGAATCCCGCCTCTTTCTAAGAGCCAACTCTTGGAGATGAGGTTGGTTTGGATTGAATTCTACCCTATGGAAATATCATAGGATCAAATCCTAACTTAAAGGAGTCATGTCCTTGACTAATTCCAAAATCTACTCATGGTGGTTGAGCCTCCCAAACCTATAAAAGGAGGTCGTTCCAAGGTTGAAAGGGTTAAAAAATATATAATTTGGGTTCATATTTTAAATGATATAGAGATATGAGCTTATAAAACCTATGATCTAAAGAGATCATCATCATCTTGATCTTGAGATTCATGCAAGGGTTGGAAGAGGAGAGATTGGAGGAGTTGTAGCTGACATCATTCGTGGTCTATAAGTTTTCTTGGTTCTCATCTAATATACTTGTCATATTTCCTTCAAGCATGTATTTATATGTGCTTGTCTATTAATTGGTTTAATCCACATAGATAAATTTTATTTTTCTAATCCATTAGAGTAGGACATATTTGTTTGTCTTTTGATGTCCATTGTAGGTACCGATTTGTGTTGAGAGTTAGATCAAGCTCACAGACTGTACAGTCTCCATAAAGGAGGTACATCACACTTCCCCTCCTTCTCTCTTTTTCAATGGACAAAATGAATTTATAGAAATGGCAGTGTCCAAATGAAATTGTTTGTCTTGGTATAGGGTTCAATAATACAAGGGAAATTTCACTTGTCCGCAGGGGAATATATCCATAACAAAAATTGGTGACTCCACTAGGGAAGGACATTGACTTGTCTTTCCTTGGATTGTTTGAACCTTTAACTTTTTTTATCTTGTTTGGTTGATTGTTTCTGAGACTTCCCTCTTCCCTTTGTTTCATAAATAAGTAGTCGTAGTTACCAAGCCAATATCTACTAAGTTTTTTTTTTTTATGCTTATTTTCAAGCATCTACATGACTAGCGCTCACCCAGATTGTCTACTAGGGAACTATTAATCTAACTAGTGATTCTCAGTGGTGTCTTAGGGAGCACTATAACACTTTGTCTCTTTTCATTATGGAGCACCACTCTCTGGTTTTGATAAGATCAAAGAGAATCTACCCTATTTTT
Source organism: Picea engelmannii (assembly GCA_009831015.1). Taxonomy (NCBI): domain Eukaryota; kingdom Viridiplantae; phylum Streptophyta; class Pinopsida; order Pinales; family Pinaceae; genus Picea; species Picea engelmannii. Next base: position 168,617 of record ML776632.1, on the reverse strand, counting down.
CTCAACCCTTTGTTGGAGGTATTTTTCCCAGAGTCTGTACTTTTGCTTGTGAATTTGTTTAGGTCAAGGATATGGATATTTATCACTCTTTTCATTGTCTTGTTTGAGCTTGCAACCTTTTACAAATTCTGATATTTATTCACCTTGTTTCTTCTTGGTTTGGTTTGAGTCTTGTGAAGTTTCTATTTATCCTACTGATTGAAAAGGTCTGCAAAGGTTTGTTGGTCTTAAGATACTTTTCAAATATTACCGCTTTGAATGATTTGAGACTTTACCTAACCTTGATTTATTTTTCTTGTTGTTAGTTTTGTCAAAATATTTGAGTGATTTCCCTTTCTCCGTATCATTGTTTGGATTTTCTTGTATCAGTTGAATGCTTGTCGATTGTCGAGTCCTTGATTGAGTGTATTATCATACTTGTTTCTTTCAATTATCGTTATCTTGTGAGTGCATGATTTGTTTAAAATACTTTTTTCTTTGTGTCTTTTGTATCTCCATTCAACTCTTTCATTTTGATTGAATGTAATGAATAGTTAAAGGATTTACATCTACTTTATTTATATATTATAATCAAACAAAGAAGATAGTTGCATTATTTCTTTTGGGTAGTGTATATAGGTAGATTGCATTTGGAAAATTGCATTTAGGAATTGGGTGTTTTTGTTAAATAAAGTTGAACCTATTCTCCATCTCGTATGTAGGAGTCATTGAATAAAAAGAGTTGTATTTCATTATTTTTCATTCGTTTGAAGTTGAGTCTAAAACATCATAAGTTTCACTTTCACACCCTTGAGTTAAAAAAATCCTTAAAATGAAGTTCTTATAAAATTGATCAAAAACTTTATATTATCTATTAGGAAACCTACATTATCATAAAGTGTAGGGATTTGGAATAAGTTGTGAGGATAACTTTCCAAATCCATCATACCAACATAGAATCTTGTTCTAGGAAGTGGTAAATCCATTTTTTCGTATAAGCATAGCTGAGATCCCCCTCTCAAACAGGATTTAAACACGAGGTCCAGTGCGAGAGAGTAGTGGATATTTCCCCTTTGAAGCTTAAATCACGTAGTGAAAAGATCGCATATTGGGGGATTTTATTGAGAAACAACTAAACATGAGAAAGTTGAAGTGGGAAATGTCATGGGTATGATGAGGTATTTTCAGAGGATGTCAAAGGTGCTAATAAATATCGTTGATCGTAATGAGGGCAGGGAGTTTGTACCCAATGAGCATTTGCAACACCCTCTTGTAGTTAGTGGTAGTGTTCATAGAGAACTCAAGAAGGTAAAATTTCCCAAGTTATTTGGTTCCAAGGATGGGTTAGCCATTGAAACTTTTTTGGAGAATATGGAAATGTGTTTTGCATTGCGTGATTATATGTAATAAACCCCAAATATGCCAACAAAAAAAAAAAATTACTATTCCCTTTTACTTATACATTCATCTTTGAATAGCTTTGATGTTCAAGAATAGTAGGCTCTTATTTATATTTCTTGATTCTGGAGACATTCTAGAGTCCTCACTATCATTGACTTTCATTATACCCAACTTTAAGTTCTCAAAACGATGATATAAGAAAACGCCTACTCTATTTTTAAGGTTTACTTAAAAATCCCAGGATTATAGTAAATTAACTATCTATGCACTCTATAACCATTACCACAGATCTAACCTACAATGATTTTGGGGCTTCTAGTCTAAATCTCCTACATTAGGCTATGCACATATCCAAGCGAAACATGATCCAAGATGACTTAGGTAAGTGTGGGGTTGGATTATATTCCTCCTCGTAATGTTTTAATATAATTTAAATGGACCACTTTTATAAAAGAACATCGGAATATGGTTAGTGGGTGGTTAAGGCCTCCCGAGTAACTCAGAGTATGAATCTATGCTCACTCTCTGCCCATGTAGCCATCCCACTCGACACCACCTGTCCAACTGTAATTTCAACTGATCACTTTGTTAACTACACTCATGGTAATTTAGGGTTAGAGGTTCCTATTAGTCGCAAAGGTGCTCCCTTAGTCCTTAGCCCATTGAATGTCAAGGGAGAGGTAGGTCTGACGGAATTAAATTCTGGCAAGGGAATTAAAAAGAGGTAAGGCGTATGACAATATCGAGGCCATTACTTGACAGGTTAACCATTAAGGGTGCACCAAGTCTATCACATCACCTATCCTTGTGTACTTGTAGCCTTTAATCTTCGAGGTGAGGGTTTTCTATCTCGCCGAACTTTTCCTTTTTCCATGAGAGGTCCTCTGAACTTATCTCTATGATATCGCTTCCCTGGTGAAGGAAAACAATGGTGAGGCCTTTCTCTGATGGGAGTGGCACCTATGTCTCACCAACTGGTAAGTTTCTACTTTATTCCTGTATCTCTAGCTGTGGTTTTCAAAACACATTCTGTTTCTTCTGAAATCAATATGGATTGATCGGTGTGCCTTAGTGATTGTTCCTAACTGTGTGTAACAACCCTCCTAGCCTAGGGACATCTACTCAGTCAACCGGTGAATTTTTTTTTTTTGTTAATGTGTGTGCGCGTGTAGAAGAAACAACCCCCTCGACTCTGCGTCCACACTCGAACCAACAGGACGCAAGTACGACGAACAAAATCAACGACCCGACATAACATAATGACAACGAGAAGCAGATGCCCCCGAACAGGAGGTGGACAATTAACGGCTGTAGGCAGAGACAGACACCAGGGATTAGGCACAGTACGGTCACAGAATGAAAGAATCCAACAGTGGAGTCGCAGTAGTGGAACTGTGCCTTTAAACAGCCCGAGACTACTGATACGGCTCAGAGTGTGTCGCAAGAGTGGAACTGTGCCTTTAAACAGCCCGAGACTCTTGATACGGCACTGGATTCTTCCACCGGATTTACACACTGACATGAATACCAAGATACAAGAGGCTTCTATAACCCGCCCGACACGAACATACTACGCAATACAAAACCTCCAGTACTACAAAATCAAGACAATCCTGACCTCTACGGGTGACGCAATCCGGAGGACTCAAATACCGACCCATCACTATTGAAACCCGAAGACCTCTATCAAGACCAAATGCTCCGTTATTCATCATCTAACCGACGAAGACTTATTCATAAGGTAAAAGCCAATACTCTCAACCCCATTAATGGT
>ML776632.1:153982-165363 GCA_009831015.1 Picea engelmannii | reverse complement strand
ATTGGTAGACCTCTATAACCCCTGGAGTCAATACTCCGTCAGGTGAACTAGTAGGAGACTAAGGGCTCTAAGGAATAAGGCCCCCCGCCTTATTGCGCACCCCTTAGAATCATCGTGAGCGATTATCACAGTCGGCCCTCACGACATCGTGGGTCCTCTCGAACAAGGTAATCGTTAACCTACAGTTCGAGCCACGGCGGGAGTGCTAGCAGGTGGTGGCAGGGCTGCTGTCCACCCCTCTCCCTCAACCTCTCTGCAATTGTGTGTGGCCCCTTTACTCCATATGTGAGTCAAGTCGGCAAGCTATCGTCAGCCTGCATCACCAATAATCATGTNAGAAATGTCGTCATCAAATCATCAATCAAATAACACATCATAATAAACCTATCAACCCAAAAGCACACTCCCTGACTCGGTCCGGAGTCCAAGGGGGTTCTACCGATGCCTCTGCATCCTCAAGGTCAAAACCCTGCACACTCAATCAAACTAAATCAATAGCACCCGTCTAATCAAATAGTAACACATCATGTCATCAGTCAAATCACATCATAATCAAAGATAATAGGTCTAACATCAAAAAGGGGGTCCAGATCACTTGCGAGCAAGTGTCCTCAAATAATAAGTGTTCTCAGTGCGCCAGAGCGGGATGTTACACTGTGGTTAACTATTTCCTTACTGTTAAACCTCAGGGAAAGAGTTCTAGAGTTTTCCTCCCTTCTAGATAGTTAGTTTCTACTGTCGACCCGTCCTCTATTGAAGGGTTTGGTACCTCATTTTGATGCTTTCTCGGTGTTTTCGTGAGTATTTCCCTTAGGGATCACTCGTACTGTCCACTTTTGTTGTTCCTGTAATAACGTATGGTATTATGTTTTCTTTGTGACACCTTTTCCAAATTCCAGAGGTTAAATATATGTGGGAGAGAATTGATATTAGCTTATGAGGGTTTGGTATAAAAATCTTTGAATTCATTTGCACTTCAGTAACTATAGCATATTCGTCTATTGTATAACATTTCGAGGTTTAGTATTGGAAAGGTTATTTTAATTATGAGAATCTTGTTTTTCTTTTCTTTCATAATCATTCTAGACTGGATAATGTTCTAAAGATGGGACCCTATATGATGCGAGGGTACCCATCAGCCTTACTCAAGCTCCCTCCTCCCTGTTCGATTTTTGGAATGGCCACTACTGGAAAAGAGCACACTCTCGGCAAATTCAAAGATAAGTACATGATCTATTTAAATGTAGTTATTTTTATTCATCTTTCTGTTGTAATGACCTAATGTTTCGATAGTGTTCCTTTGCAGGGTTTTCACTGGAGTATTGTACGGGGTCTCTACACCCGCCCATGGAAACCAAGGTATTCAGGTTCCATGACCGTAACCTTCTCCGTCTCATCCTTTTGGTTCTAGAGGAAGGCATAGTCTTTTCCAATCCTTCTATTATCACTGTAGTTTTCTATTCTGGTAACTACATAGTAAGGGTTATTTAATTGTCTCAAACTGGATGAGTTATGTATTATATTTTGCAAAAGGATTACAGAAGTTCCTTACTATTTATTTCATCGTTTTATATCCATTGAACGCCATGCTAGCTTCCTTAGAAAAAATAGTATCTTGAATTGAATAAAGGAACTTGACTATTGTTGTCTGTATGTGTATCTCATATGTGATTGATTCTAGAAAGCATGATAATAAATAATTCGATTTGCACCTATTCCATGATCGTGACAAGGTTTTCTTTTACTTCTAATTGATTATGATATTGTGTACATAAGTATCAACTTATTCAGGGGTCTGTGTAATCCTGTGAAGTTTCATAAGGTCCCTTTTTCTCCTTGGGCCTTCGCGCCTCTTGTGAATAGTTTTGGTAATTTTATCAATGTTAGCTGATTTAATCAAAACTTCAATTCTCACAGTTCCATAGACCAATCGTCTTGTAATTATGTGTTAAGTGCAATTGCAATTATCTCCTAAGATCGCAACTATTCATTTTGTACACAGAAGATTCTTAGCCAAAATTTCATGCTTCCTCTCATATTTTGTGTACCAGTTAATAAGTATTTGACCATACTTGTATATATATATATATATATATATATATATATATATATATATATGGTCCATCCGACTCTGATTATTACTGTAACTATGAAATTTATAAAGTTGTTTATCTGTTTACGCAATTGTTTAATTCTGAATTATTTGTCCTTTGTGGAATTTCTTATATCTGTCTTATCTCATAGGAGAATGTCGATATGTGTTAGAATTTTGTGCAGGCTTGATCAAATGATTAAATCACAAAAAGGAAATTATTAAATAAGAAAAATTTGTTCTCATTTAATCAACATCCAACTGTGAGGAATGCACCTGTAACTGTATTGTTAATAACATGCAAACTATTCAATCTCCAACTGTAGTATGCATATATGTATATGACAGTATGTGTATATATATATATATATATATATATATATATATATATATATATATATATATATAATATCTTCGATCTGTTCCCCTCGTACGTTCACTTATAACTGGTTTTGTTTTCGGGAGTAAGGTTTTAAGGGCCAGTTTATTCTACAGTTTTTATTTTGTTATAACAGGGCTCAGATTTATAAAAAGGAACATGCCCTTTCCACTGGTATACCCAATAAAATGTAATCACCTAGAATTAATATAGTAGTTTTCCTTTGATCAAAATCCATGAGTATCAGTAACATTCGACCAGATTCCTTTTATCTATTTCAATGGCCCTAACCAGAAATTACAGATTGTAGTCTATTAGATAATATTCATCTAGAAATTAATCTAGAGATTTCCATTTGACAAGATATTGAGTTTAGCGACATTCAACTAGACTTTTGTCCATAACCATAACCCTGACTAGAATTTACAAACTGCATTCTATCAATAACATTCATTTATATCACATTCATCTATCTAACATTCATCCAAAATTAACCCATAACAATACTTCGATACAGAATTTACAAATGCATTCTAACAGGCATCTAGTTTAATCGACATTCATCCAAAGGAGAGGTAGATTAACATATCTGAAACAAATTCGCGGAAAGGAAAATGGAACAGCCACGTTCCTCCCAACCATAGAATAAGGCAGCCCAAAATCACTTGCCCGATTCACCCCTAGCCTGAGCATGAATCCATGAGGGCGAACTTGGAAAAATCCTCCTCAGCACTGTCCTTTAATTCCAGCAAATTTCCCTTGCCTCACACTCACTCAGTAGTGTTCATAACAGCAAGGAAAAATCAATAATCTCTTTTCCCAGCATACTTGGCAGCGTCCTGCCTCCTCACATATGTTATTTATCACTTTGCCTAGGTATTTTCCCTCCCTTGGGAATTTTCCCATCTTTCTAAATCCCTGATTTTCAGGGGCTACCAATGGCCAAATCACTGAATTGACACTTGTAACAATCAGCCTAGAGGTATTTCCAACATGTTCCCCACTCATGGAGTCATGGTCAGCTAAATTTAACATGGTTGTCCCATTTGTCCTCCTGCAATTAATAAAAAATATTTTGTTTTCATACAAGTGTCATAGTCAAATAGTTAGTTGGGTCAAATCAGGTCTCTTCCCAATAGTTATAATAATTAATTACAATTATCAAATTCGAAATTCGAAATTGACATAAATGGCAAAAATTTTCCAAATTCGAATTTACTAAAAACGGAATAAATTTCCAACAAATTTAAATTTTAAAAATATTTTATTTTTGGGGATGTCACATCCTTTCCCCCTTCCATAAAACACTGTCTTCAGTGTTCGTTCCTTTCCTGGAACAAAACTGTATGATATTTCCACAAATCTTCCTCCAACTCCCAAGTGGCATCCTCAGGACTAAAGTGATTCCATTGCACCTTTACCTGAGCGATGACTCTATTTCAAAGTGTTATTTCTCTCTGGTCCAGAATGCACAGGGGTTCCACCTAGAACTCGCCTTCAGTTTCCACCTGCACCAAGTTCCAATCAATCATATGAGTAGGCTCAGGAATATACTTTTTCAACAAAGAAACATGAAATACATTATGAATTCGTAGATTAACTGGAAGTGCAATCTGATATGCTATGGGTCCAGTTTGAGCTAGTATCTCGAAGGGCCCAAAAAACCCAGGTGCCATCTTGGCACAGTTTCCTAACTTCAATGATCTTTTTAGGGCTTTGACCTTCAAATAAACATGGTCTCCCACTTGAAATTCCAAGTGTCTTATTTTCTGATCTGCATAGCTCTTTTGTTTGTCCTGTGCTTCTTTCAAGTTCTCTTGTACCTTTCTTACCATGTTCTCCATTTCTTGGAGCATCTTTGGTCCAACCATGAGTCTGTCAATTGGGTTATCCCAGCTAATTGGAGTCATACACTTTATTTTGTACAGTACTTCGAAAGGGCTCAACTTAGCCGAAGTTTGGTACCCATTGTTATATGAAAATTCTACCAAGTGTAGGTAGTCTTCCGACTTGCTAGATTATGTTCTTACATACATGCATAGCATATCCTCTATGATTTGGTTTGTCCTTTCGGTATGTCCATCTGTTTGTGGATGATAACTTGTACTGAAATTCAAGTTAGTATTTATAGCTGCAAACAATTCCTTCCAAAAAGCAGATGTAAATTTTACATCTCTATTTTAAATCACCATTTTAGGAATGCCATGCAGTCTAAAAATTTCTTTCATGAATATTTCAACAATGTTTATATATTTAAAAGTAGACTTTATAGGAATAAAGTGTGCATACTTACTGAGTTTATCGATTACAACCATGACATAATCATTCTGTTTCTGAGTCTTGGCAAACCTATTATAAAGTCTAGCGATATGGTCTCTCATTTCCATTCTGGTACTGGTAATGGTTGTAATAGGCTACATGGATGCTGGTGTTCGGCCTTAACCTGCTGACAATCTTGGCACCTAGCCAAGTACTCTGTTGTTTCACCCTTCATATTAGGCCATTAAAATAGTTTTCTAAGTGTTGTTATTGTTTTCTGGTAACTTGGATGGCCAGAATATGGTTTATTATGCACTTCATCCAAAATTGTTAATTTTAACTCTGTTGAATCTGGTATGTAAAGCCTGTTTTTAAATCGTAATAGTCCCTTATTGTCGATGCTTAGGTCTGGTTTGTCTGAGTTTGTGGTACTGCTTTTTAATTTTGTCATTATCTTTGTGTAATCTCTGTCGTTAATACCCACCGTTCTTAATCTTTGTTCCAGATCACTTTCTACTCTATTGATATTTATTTCAAATAACCCATGGAGTCTTCTGCTTAAAGCATTTGCTACTTTATTTTCCTTACCCTTGATATGTCTGACCTCAAAATCAAATTCACTCAAGAAGGCTAGCCATCTTTCTTGTCTTTCATTAAGATCTAGTTGACTAAACAAATATTTCACCCCGCTATTATCCGTCAATAGTAGAAATTCCTGCCCATTATATATTGTTGCAACATTTTTAAGGTGTGTATTACCGCTGCCAATTCTAAGTCATGAGTGACATAATTTCGCTCGTGTTCTTTTAATTTCCGGGACTCCTAACAAATAACGTGTCCTTCCCGAGTTAGGACACCACCTAGTCCTTCTTTACTTGCATCAACACATACGGTGAAGTCTTTATCTGGGTCTGCTACCTTCAATATGGGCGTAGTTGTCAATAATCCCTTCAGCTTATTAAAACTGTCTTGACACTTCTCTAACCAGTTAAACTTGGTCCCTTTCTTTTGTAGTGATGTGATAGGGTAGGCTATCTTGGAAAACCCTTCTATAAATCTGTGGTAATATTCGGTGATTCCCATGAATGACCGGATATCTTCTACATCCTTAGGTACCAACCATTCCATAATGGATTTTATCTTCTCTGAGTCTATGACAATGCCTTCTGCATAAATTACATGTCCTAGATATTGTTTTTCTTTTTTATAAAAGTCACACTTGTCAAATTTGGCGTACAATTTGTGTTTCCTCAATGTTTGCAGAACTATCCTTAAGTGTTCATCATGTTCTTCTTCTGTTTTTGAATAGACCAGAATGTCATCGATAAATACTACCATGAACTTGTCCAAGTACTGACTGAAAATACTATTCATCAGGCACATAAATGTGGCTGGTGCGTTAGTGAGTCCGAAAGGTATGACTATGTATTCGTAGTGTCCATATCTTGTCCGAAAAGTTGTTTTTCTTATGTCCTTGTCTTTTATCCTAATTTGATGATAACCAAATCATAGATCCAACTTTGAAAAGATCATGGCCCCACCTACTTGATCGAACAGATCATTTATCCTTGTTAAGGGGTATTTGTTTTTAATAGTCATTTTGTTCAACTGTCTATAATCGATACATAGTCTTAGAGTACCGTCTTTATTTTTCACAAAGAGGACTGGTGCCCCCCATGGTGAGACACTTGGTCTAATATACTCTTTGTCCAACAATTCCTGTAATTGTATTTTTAATTCTGTCAGTTCTGGTAGACTCATTGAGTAAGGTGTTTTTGAGATAGGGGCTGAACTGGGTAGTAGATCTATGGAGAAGTCCATTTCCCTTCTAGGAGGTAATTCTGGTATCTCATCCACAAACATGTCTCGGAAGTCACGTAGGACAACAAAGTCTTCTAACTTTGTCTTATCCTCTTTTCCTAACAGGTTTGTTACTTGGATGGCATAAACTTGACACCCCTTTCTCATACATTTCTTGAGCTGCATCGCTGAAACTTGTCTGACTGATATAGGTTTTGGTATACCCTGGGATGATCTAGCAGTGCCATAATCGTCTTTATAGCTAAGTATCTTTGTATAAGAATCTAGTACCTCTTTGCGTTGCTCCAACCAATCTATCCCTATAATCATATCGTAAGATCCTAGTGGTAGGATATTCAGATTTGTTCTTATACTTTGACCATCTAAGATGAACTCAAAATCCGAAACAAAGTCAACTACTTTCCTTTTAGTACCTGTTGCTAATTGTACAAGCCATGATTTTGTGTGCTTTATTTTCTTTAGTTTATTTGACTTTACCACATAAGGAGTAATATAAATTAACATAGCTCCAAGGTCAATTAATACAGAAATTCGAGTGTTATTGATCCTACCTTCAATTTCTACCACCGAGGACTGGTGATCAGCTTGTCGACCATCTATGGCTGCATTTATCCGATGTAGGCTTCTTCCCACGTCTCCCACCATCGAGGATTCCTGCAAATTATGAACAACTGTTCTGTTTGTTGAAATTAAACGTAGACGGTTCCTCCTTAGATGAGGCTCTCCACATTCCCAACACTTTAATGGATCGCGGGAGTTGTCCCCAAACTTCTTCATTCCCAGGTTTACCAGTTTACCACTACCTTGCATATTTGGATGACTGGAGTGAAAATCCTTTCTTGGAAAACTTTTTGTTGCATTCTGATAAGGAGTTGGCTGGTGTCACTTCTTCTACTGGTTCATTCGATCTTTTTTCTTGTCCTTTCAGGCTTTGGGAAACTCTACCCACTGTTTATACTGGTAAGAATCATTGGATTTTTACCTTATCCTCCCGGATGTACAGTACGAACCTTAGTAGTTCCAGAAATTTATTTATAAGGTCCTCCATTGTCATCTTCCCAAGTCGTAACTCGTAAAATTCTTTCATCTTCCTTTCATAATATCTTTCAGAAAGGTATTGTTTCTTGAAATACTTTTTAAAGTCAGACCATTCCAACTGTTTCTCCTTTAGGCCTTTGGCCAATTTCAGGTCTTGCCACCAAATACTGGCCTTCCCTTTCAGATTATAGATGGAAATTCTGACCTTCATGTTGTTGGAATAGTTGTAGATATGGAATTATTTTTTGATGTCCAACAACCATGCCTCTGCTTCTTCTCCTATCCTGGATTCTCCATCAAAGGTAGCTGGTTTAATCTTTTTAAATTCTCCTTCAAGGTGGTCTACTTGTTTTCTTTTTCTGTCTGTTTTAGTTCTATATTGAGTTGAAGGTGTTCCTTAAGACGAACTGTCTCCTTTTTCTATTTCCGGTCCCGAGTTCTTGGAAGATCTCTTGCTGACTTCTTCATCGTTATTATCGTCCTTTGGGCTTTTCTTGGACACTATACTACGCAACAGGACTTTGTTTATTTCTTGTTGTTCCTTCTGGGCTTTCCTCAATTTTTCATTGTCGTCTTTGAAGACCTGTAGTTCAACAATAAGATTCCTCATTGTTTCCAACACTTCCATGGGTGATCTTCCATCACTGTTCTGTCTTGGATCTCCAGGAGGTCTTTGCTGCAGATTTCCTTCCATTATGATTTATGCATCGTCCTGAGCTGCCATAATTCACACAAAACAAAAATGTTTTTTGTTTGTAACAAAAAGGTTTATTAGTTTTACATAGATCAAAGTATGTGCTAGGCAACTAATGTGGCCTTGTTCAGGTCCAGTGCTGTAACCTTTTGCTCTGATACCATATGTAATAAACCCCAAATCTGCCAATAAAATAAAAAAAATTATTATTCCCTTTTACTTATACATTCATCTTTGAATAGCTTTGATGTTCAAGAATAGTAGGCTCTTATTTATATTTCTTGATTCTGAAGAGGTTCTAGAGTCCTCACTATCGTCAACTTTCATTATACCCAACTTTAAGGTCTCAAAACGATGATATAAGAAAACGCCTATTCCATTTTTAAGGTTTACTTAAAAATCCCATGATTATAGTAAATTTACTATCTATGCACTCTATAACCATTACCACAGATCTAACCTACAATGATTTTGGGGCTTTTGGTCTAAACCTCCTACGTTAGGCTATGCACATATCCAAGCGAAACGTGATCCAAGATGACTTAGGTAAGTGTGGGTTTGGGTTATATTCCTCCTCGTAATGTTTTAATATAATGTAAACGGACCATGTTTATGAAAAAAACATCGTAATATGGTTAATGGGTGGTTAAGGCCTCCCGGGTAACTCAGAGTGTGAATATATGCTCACCCTCTACCCATGTAGCCATCCCACTCGGCATCACCTGTCCAACTGTAATGCCAATTGATCACTTTGTTAACTACGCTCATGGTACTTTAGGGTTAGAGGTTCCTATGAGTCGCAAAGGCACTCCCTTAGTCCATAGCCCATTGAATGTCAAGGGAGAGGTAGGTCTGACGAGAATTAAATTCTGGCAAGGGAATTAAACAGAGGTAAGGTGTATGACAATATCGAGGCCATTACATGACAGGTTAACCATTAAGGGTGCACCAAGTCTATCAAATCACCTAGCCTTGCATACTCGTAGCCTTTAATCTTTGAGGTGAGGGTTTTCTAGCTCGCCGAACTTTTATTTTTTCCATGAGAGGTCCTCTGAACTTATCTCTGCAATATCACTTCCTTGGTGAAGGAAAGCAATGGTGAGGCATTTCTCTGATGGGAGCGGCACCTCTGTCTCACCAACTAGTAAGTTTCTACTTTATTCCTGTATCTCTAGCTATGGTTTTCAAAGCACATTATGTTTCTTCTGAAATTGTCATGGATTGATCGGTGTGCCTTAGTGATTGTTCCTAATTGTGGTTAACTACTCCCTTATTGTTAAACCTCAAGGAAAGAGTTCTAGAGTTTTCCTCCCTTCCAGATAGTTAGTTTCTACTGTCGACCCGTCCTCTATTGAAGGGTTTGGTACCTCATTTTGATGCTTTCTCGGTGTTTCCATGAGTATTTCCCTTAGGGCTCACTCGTAACATCCACTTTTGTTGTTCCTGTAATAACGTATGGTATTACATTTTCTTTGTGACACCTTTTCCAAATTCCAGAGGTTAAATATATGTGGGAGGGAATTGATATTAACTTATGAGGGTTTGGTATAAAAAATCTTTGACTTCGTTTGCACTTCAGTAACGAGAACATATTCGTCTACTGTATAATGGTTCAAGGTTTGGTATTGGAAAAGTTATTTTAATTATGAGAATCTTGTTTTTCCTTTCTTTCATAATCATTCTAGAATCAATAATGTTCTAAAGATGGCACCCTGTTTGATGTGAGGGTAACCATCAATATTACTCAAGCTCCCTCCTCCCCGTTCGGTTTTGGGAACGACCACTACTGGAAAAGAGCACACTCTCAGGAAATTCAAATATAAGTACAGGATTTGTTTAAATGTAGTTATTTTTATTCATCTTTTTGTTGTAATGACCTAATGTTTCGATGGTGTTCCTTTGTAGGGTTTTCATCAGAGTATGGTACGGGGTCTCTACGCCCGCCCATGGCAACCAAGGTATTTGTGTTTCATGACCATAACCTTCTTGGTCTCATCCTTTTGGTTCTAGAGGAAGGCATAGTCCTTTCCAATCCTTCTATTATCACTGTAGTTTTCTGTTCCGGTTACTACAGAGTAAGGGTTATTTAATTGTCTCAAGCTGGATGAGTTATGTATTATATTTTGCAAAAGGATTATAGGAGTTCCTTACTATTTATTTCATTGTGTTAGATCTATTGAACGCCATGCCGACTTCCTTAGAAAAAATAGGATCTTGAATTGAATAAAGGAACTCGACTATTGTAGTTTGTATGTGTATCTCATATGTGATTGATTCCAGAAAGCATGATAATAATAATTCGATTTGCGCCTATTCTGTGATCGTGACAGGGTTTTCTTTTACTTCTAATTGATTATGCTATTGTGTACATAAGTATCAACTTATTCAGGGGTCTGTGTAATCTTGTGAAGTTTCAGGATGTCCCTTTTTCTCCTTGGGCCTTCGCGCCTCTCGTGAATAGTTATGGTAATTTTATCAATGTTAGCCGATTTAATCCAAACTTCAATTCTCACAATTCCATAGACCAATCGTCTTGTAATGCTGCGTTAAGTGTGATTACAGTTATCTCCTAAGATCGCAACTGTTCATTTTGTACATGGAAGATTCTTAGCCAAAATTGCATACTTCCTCTCATATTTTGTGTACCAGTTAATAAGTATTCGACCATACTTGTGTGTGTGTGTGTGTATATATATATATATATATATATATATATTATATACTAAAATTCCGGTCCATCTGACTCTGATTATTACTATAACTGTGAAATTTATAAACTTGTTTATCTGTTTACGTAATTGTTTAATTATGAATTATTTATCCTTTGCGGAATTTCTTATATCTATCTTATCTCATAGGAGAATGTTGACGTGTGTTAGAATTTTGTCCAGGCTTGATCAAATGATGAAATCACAAAAAAGAAAGTATTAAATAAGAAAAAGTAGTTCTCATTTAATCAACATCCATCTGTGAGGAATGTGTCTATAACCGTATTGTTAATAACATGCAAAATGTTCAATCTCCAACTGTAGTATGCATATATATATATATATATATATATATATATATATATATATATATATATATATATATATATT
>ML776632.1:134409-149485 GCA_009831015.1 Picea engelmannii | reverse complement strand
CTCTGCATACTTAAACCTACAACAATATATATACATATATTTATATCTTGTGCTCACTTCCAAAATTACATTTAACATTTTTCAACCATCCAATATTCCTTAAGTTGAATACCTATACCTATATATTCACATGCCTGGAAGTGTTAGAATTAATACAGTAATAATTCTATTTTATTTAGCTTAGATGCATATCCTATGTATTTACATAACTCAACTCCATCAACAACTAACACACACAGTAACTTTCTTAACTTTACTCAATGTATACAATCAAACTATAAGGGCTTATTCTACAATTCATTTCATTCTACCAGCTATTAATCAATAAAGCACATTCAACAAGGAGTAAGTAGATTTACATATCTGAACAAAGTGCTCGGACAACAAATGGAAAAACCAAGTTCCACCCAACCATAGAACAAAACAACCAATCTACTTGCTTTGTTCACCACCTAGCCTGACCATGAATCCATAAGGGAAAACTCCAAAACTCCTCCTTAGTTGTAGTTCTCTTTCAGATCATAAAATTATCCTTTCCTCACACTCAGAAACAGTGCTCATAAAATCAAGTGATATTTTCTTCCCCAACATACTAGGCAGTTCCCTGCCTCCTCCCATATGTTATATAGGTAAAATCATCTTATGCCTAGGTCTTTCCCCCCTTTGGGATTTTTTGCAGCTTTACAAATTCCTGATTTTCAGGGGCTCCCAATGGCCAAATTCCTGATTTACCACTTGTAAAATTCATCCCTGAGGTAGTTCAATCCTGTTCCCCACTCATGGAGTCATGGTCAGCTGATTTTAGCCTGGCTGTTCCATTTGTCCCTCAACAATAAATATAAAAAATATTTGTCTCTTACAAGTGTCACAGTCAAAGATTTGGTTGAGAAAATCAAATATTTTCCCAACAGTCACAATAATTAATTACAATTAACCAAATTCCAAATTCGGAATTGCCATGAATGGAATTAATTTTCCAAGTTCGAATTTTCCAAAAATAGAAATAAATTCCTAAGTTCATATAGACTTTAATAATAATTTATTTTTGGGGATATTACATCCTTTCCCCCTTCACTACAACATTGTCCTCAATGTTTGTTCCTTTCTCGGAACAGGGTTGGATAAGATTTCTGAAAATCTTCCTCTAATTCCCAAGTGGCCTCCTCAGGACTAAAGTGCTTCCATTGCACTTTTACCTGGGCAATGGCTCTGTTCCATAGTATTATTTCTCTCATGTCCATAATGTGCAGAGGTTCCGCTTGGAACTCGCCTTCTAGTTCCACCTTCACCATGTTCCAATCGATCATATGAGTAGGATCATGAACATATTTTTTTAACAAAGAAACATGAAATACATTATGAATTTTCAGATTTGCGGGAAGTGAAAGTTGATATGCCACGGGTCTGATTCGAGCTAAGATCTCAAAAGGGAAACAAAACCTAGGATCCAACTTGGAACAGTTTCCCAGATTTAATGAACTTCTTCTTTATTTTACTTTTAAATACACGTGGTCTCCAACTTGAAATTCCTGGTGTCTTCTTTTCAGGTCCACGTAACTTTTCTATTTGTCTTGTGCCTCTTTTAAATTCTGTTGTACCTTTCTTACCGTATTCTCCATTTCTTGGAGCATTTCTGGTCCCACCATGAGTCTGTCAACTGAGTTTCCCCAGCTAATCGAAGTTGTTCACTTCCTTCCATACAATACATTAAAGGGGCTCATCTTAACCGATGTCTAGTAACCATTATTGTATGAAAATTCCACCAAGTGCAGGTAGTCTTCCCACTTGCTTGGTTTTGTCCTTACATACATTCATAGCATATCTTCCATGATTTGGTTTGTTCATTCAGTCTGCCCATCCATTTGTGGATGGTAGCTTGTCTTGAAATTCAAGTTAGTATTCAATGCTGCAAACAATTCTTTCCAAAATGTAGATGTAAATTTTACGTCTCTATCTGAAATAACCATTTTAGGAATTCCATGCAGTATAAAAATTTCCTTCATGAATATTTCAACGATGTTAATAGATTTATAAGTAGATTTTACAAGAATAAAATGTACAGACTTTATAAGCTTATCAATTACTACCATAATTGAATCATTCTTTTTTTATGTTCTAGGCAAAATTGTGATAAAATCTAGTGATATAGTCTCCCATTTCCATTCTGGTACATGTAGAGGCTGCAACAGGCAAGCTGGGTGCTGGTGTTCATCCTTCACCTGTCAACAATATTGGCACTTAGACAAGTATTTTGCTATCTCACCTTTCATATTAGGCCAATAAAATAAACTCCTTAGTGTTGTTACCATTTTCTGGTATCTCGGATGACCAAAATATGGCTTCTTGTGTATTTTCATCCAAAACTGTTAACTTTAATTCAATAGAATCTGGTATGTCTAACTTGTTTTTGAATCTTAGTAGACCATTTTTTGTCCAAACTCATATCTGATCTGTCTAAATTTTCTACATTATTTTGTAAATCTACCACTATTTTAATGTATGTTTCATCATTATTACTTGCAACCTTTATCCTTTGCTCAATGTCTCTTTCTGCCCTGCTAATGTTTATCTCAAACAGCCCATGAATTCTTCTAATTAAAGAATCTTCCACTTTGTTATCCTTACCCTTGATGTGTCTTACCTCGAAATCGAATTCTCTCAAGAAGGCCAACAATCTTGCCTTCCTTGCGTTAATGTCTGGTTGACTAAACAAGAATTTCACACCACTGTTATCAATTAGCAACAAAAATTTTCTTCTCATTATATAGTGTCACCATATTTTTAATGCAGGGGTGACAACTGCTAATTCGAAGTCATGAGTGACGTAGTTTCGTTCATGCTCTTTTAGTTTTTGGGATTTGTAACAAATAACGTGCCCTTCTTGAGTTAGGACACCTCCCAAACCTTCTTTGCTCGCATCCATGCAGACTAAGAAGTCTTTATTTGGGTCTGCTATGCTTAAAATGGGTGAGGTTGTTAACAACTCTTTTAACTTATTAAAACTGTCCTAACATTTCTGTGACCAATTAAACTTGGTTCCCTTTTTCTATAGGGATGTGATAGGGTATGCGGTCTTTGAGAATCCTTCTATAAATCTGTGGTAGTACCTGGTGATTCCCATGAATGAATCAATATACACTACATCCTTAGGGATAGGCCATTCCATGATGGCTCTTATCATCTCAGGGTCGACTGCAATACCTTCTTCAGATATTACATGTCCTAGGTACTGTATTTTCTTTTGATAAAAGTCACATTTGTCAAATTTTGCATATAGTTTGTGTTTTCTTAAAGTTTGCAATACTATCTTTAGATGTTCTTCTTCTGTTTTAGAATACACTAGGATATCGTCAATAAATACCAAAACAAACTTATCCAAGTATTGACTGAAAATGTTATTCATTAAACACCTTTGAGAATGCCATTAAATTTTAGTACATCGTGTCACCCAAAAACAGATGGACAAACTAAAAGAACGAATCAAATTCTAGAGGATATGCTTTGAATGTTTGCGATGGATCAACATAAATGATGGGAAGAATTTTTACCATTGGTAGAATTTGCGTATAATAATAGTTAAGATAGTTTGATAAAGATGATACCTTTTGTGTTTCTCTATGGGCGACCATGTAGGGCACCTTTGAGTTGGGATCGATTAGAGGATAAGGTCCTGGTGGGACTATAAGTGATCTACGAAATGGAATATCAGATGCAGACCATAAGGAAAAGGATTAAGGAAGAGCAATATCGACAAAAGAGTTATGCATATGCACATCGTACATACCACAATTATGAGGTTGTTGATAACATGTTATTTCATGTGAAGTTGCATTAGAGTTTGATTAAGTTTAGAAAGTGTGATAATATCTCTCCAAGGTTTGTAGGACCTTTCGAAGTTGTAGAAAAGAAAGGACACATAATTGTAGGATGTGTTTCATGTTTCATGTTTACATAATTATATTTCAGATTTGACACATGTTATTGACTTGAGTTCATTGTAGGTATCATATGAGGGTGCTCTCATAGAAGATCCAATATGCATACTAGACCATCGCACTCAACAGCTACGATGTCGAATGGTCGATCAGGTCAAGGTCTAGTGGTATAGTTATAGTCCACATTCTGCTACTTGGGAGGACACATATGAGATGAGTCAGCAATTTCCTTATTTATTTGGATAGTTTGATATATCAATTAGTAGTAACTATATTTAATGTTTTCATTGTCAAATTGTACAAACTTGGGAACAAAGTTTAAAACAAGAGGGGGTGTATGTAAAATCCAATTCCACTGATCACATTTTCATAACCATGTTTATTCTTTGAGGACACTTGTGTGCAAGTGATCCGGTCAAATATGGTACATTATGATTATATGTTTTAGTTTATGAGGTTATGATATGACCGAGTATTGAAATTTGATATGTTATTTATATTGATGTATAGCATTGGCAGGTGTTATGATGAAATTTTCTGAGTGTGTAGGAAACATGGCATGATGAGGATGTTGATGGCATCGACAGACTTCCTTGGACTCTGGATTAATATAGAGAGTGGACATTGAATTTGATTATGAGTAATTTTTTTATTTACACATGTGTTATGATGATGATTTAGTTATGGATTTCATGTATATTAGTTATTAATGTTATCTTTGTTAGCATATGTAGGCATGGTAACACTTGCTAATATGAATCACATATGGATTAAAGGGGTCATACAAAGATATCAAATGGATGAGGGAGAGGTGTGGCAATGTCCCTGTCACAACCTACTAGCACTCCCGCCATGAACTAAACTCAAGTTTAAGGACTATCTTGTTCCTGAGAGGTTCATGATGTCATGAGGGAAGACTGAGACAATCACTCACAAGGATTTTTGAGGGGGGAGGGGGAATAATGGGGATTCCATATTCCTTGGTAAGTCCTTAGTATCACACAAGGTAGACAAGTGGAGTATTGACTCCAAGTGTTAGACAAATTCCAAACTAACTCATTGGCGAGTGGCACCCTTGGAGCACCAAGGTGCGTCTTGAAGGGAACGTCACATGAATAAATTTATGACTAAATAAAAATCCAAAAGACCTTGGAAAATAAAATGAATACTGAGACTTTGTTAGAGAAGAGAATAAAAATCATTATTAAGTTTTAAACTAGAAAACATAACCAAAGTATAAGTCTGGAAAGTAAAAATTTATAAAATGGGTTAAGGGAATTTAGAATAAATAAACACTAGTAAAGGGAGAATATGAATAAAAATTAAGGCATGTGCACAATGTCTACATGAAATGAATAAAAGTAATTTTTAATAAAGAGAAATTATTTTCTTGAGAGATTGGGTTGTCATCATAGAGTTAGAATCCTAATTTAAACAACCTCTAAATCCTAACTAAGAGAAGAGTCGTAATCAAATTTCAACTCTAAATTAGTTAGGATACATAATAAAAGAGAAATTGGGGTAGTACGGGAAAACTAAGAGAAAATATAGGAACTAATTGGGGATATAAGGGAAAAATTATAATTATTTAAATTAAAAAGGATTAAACATGTGCAACTTGGGGAAAGTGTGACATGTGTTGGGGGTGAATAATATATAATTTAATTATTAAAAATTATCTAATTGTGCATGAGATGACAAGTCTCATTGTAAATTTTCTTATAAAAAGAATGGAGAGAAAGAGGGAAAGAACCCTATTGCTGTATGATTGAAACACTATTGAAATTTATATTGATTGGTTTTTTTGTGTGAGTTGGGCTTTAAGATTTGAAAAGAGGTGGAAGCCTCTCGCTGTGAGGGAAAGATTGAGCTAGTTTTGGTCTGAGATTCTATGTGTGACCCCTTTGTGGCTTCAGGGTCTAAGGGGGAGGAATAATACCTCTAGTGTTGTCTTGGAGGTACCAGTGAAGTTTTGGGATTAACAAGTGGAAGAAAGCAAGGGACAAGCGCAAGCTTCTAAATTAAAGATTACCTTAAAGAACATCCTTTTCTGGTTACAATATTTTATCATTTTAGTTATTTATATGAGAAAGAGAATGTTAATTTGGATACTACATATGTGATCCGAAAAGATATTTTATATGACAATGGTTGAGTTATTAAGCATGTGTTAACTAACCACTTAGGAAGTTGGATGAACGAGGAAGAATTATGAATGAAACATGACAACCATATATACATATACACATCTGAAATAAAGAAAGAAGAACATCAAACCATAAAACAACAAAGTAATAACAGAGTTTGACAATCTCTTCTATGTCTCCAGGCCTTTGTCTCAATGGGTGAGGCTTTCTTATTTCTGTACAAATATTTAAATGACATCATAACAGTTCCAAAAAGGTTACAAACTATCTGGTCTTGTTCTAACAGATCTATAGAACCTAAAAAAATTGACTTCACTAAAATCAGATGACCGAAGCGCCTATAAATGGCCCACAAAGGTGATTTCCTCAACGACTTCCCTACATAAAAATGGCTTTGGCTTGGAAAATCTTCAGCATAAATCTGCTATGGATGTCCTCCTTGGCTTCAAGAAGCCCTGATTTCTATAAATCTGAAGTTGCTAACTATATCCCAACTTCCCCCCAAGATCTGTCCTCAAAAAGGGCCCAATATTCTCCAAATATCGCCCAAAACTATTTTAAAAAGTTGAATAAATCAATTAAAAACCATATTCCAAAGTTGAAAAACCACTTCTGCATATATTAAGGGTGTATCCCACCTATTTATCAGCCCCTTGTCATATGGGGTACCTACACGTGACCTTGGGCTAAGCTGGTGGTGCGCTAGCCCCTCACCTGATGGCTCTCGCTCGTTTGAATGTCATGTGCCCCAACCCCAGAGCTCCACACACTAATGGTTACTTATAGCCCCCACTGGAAAATCCCATGGTTAAGCACCATGGTCAGTGGGCTAGCCCGACCGACCGGGTGCTAACCCATATAAACGTGTCAGCTACCAAAGTAGAAACATTGGGTCACATGGAAATCCCCATAGGATCGGGGCTAGTCTCCAACTGTTTAACTGCACACGCCAACACATAAGGGTCAGGACACATGCGACTGGTCCTGTGGAGCATTGTGCCAAGGGATATGACTGGGTGCTGAGTGTTGGAACAAAACCTGCGCACATACAAAGAAATAGACAGTGTCATGGTGGCATGGTCACATGGATCCTCCGAGGGATGGGGCCTATCCCCTACCATAACCTCCGCCAACGCATACACCCTACAAACTTAAATTCATGGTTTTGAGCTTAGGGGTTAAGAAACACATTATGGGCGCGTTGGTCCACCTGACCCTGCTAAGTCGTTTTCCCACACTCGAGGTCGCGGGTTCAAACCTCATGCGCTCCAAAAAGTTTACCAAAACCAACAACTAATATCTGGGTGCCATGAGAAAGCCCATGTTTGGGCCACATGACACCTCACCACTCGCTCTAGTTGATGCCACATGTTATCACTTGAATCGTCAAACTGTTCACATCTACAATGTCACATGCCATGTAATCGTCGTATGAATGTGCCACGTGTCACCCTTGTAGTGGTGACACATGTCTCTCCCTGACTGTCCCACCTATCTGTCCACATCAACAGTTCGTATGCCTAGTCACCTTGCCACGTGTCCATCCATACTCCGAGTCACCCTGCCACATGTCCGTCAATACGTCCAGACACTATACGATCACCTGCCATGTGTCACCTCCAGATGATGCCACATTAGCACCAATTTTTCCTGTCACACTAGTTGTATGGTCGTACGGTCTATACAGTCAACTACCACGTGGCACTGTAAGGACTATATAATCACCATTTTTTTGCATGTTTGGCCAAATGAACAGATCGTGATATCTGGAGCATATGACGTTCGTTTGAGCCCGTTCAAGTTGAGTTGGGTTTTTATCAATGAGGCCTACGCACACGTCCATTTTGAAGATATTATGAGCTCTTTGATGTTTAGGCCTTCCTGAGCCCTATCTACCTTCTCGATCCAATTCTGGATCACAAATCCCCACTAAAGGACCTTTTGGTACCCAAAAGGTTACTGACCATTCATCAAGCTCAAGATAGGCCACCCGAGTTGTTCTCTGTCTTTGAAATTTGTCCTCTGCACTTGTCTCATCAAGATGAACTATAACACAATCATGATAATTGACAACATATTTTTAGCCATTTGTATCCAGTCAGATCTTACTGAAGCCACTATCATCCATGTTGACAACATTACTAATGATAACATCAAAAATATGACTACAAATGAACTGTTATGTTTGTAATATTTGCACGACATTAGCTTATCTTGAAGCAAACTATGATTGATTTTCCATTCCACAATCATCTCCTGTTCTTGCTTAAGATCAATTACTTGGCTTGAAACAATTATAGGTGTGTTTCTTTCTTGAGCCACATTTCTTAATTGTTCCATAGTTTGAAGAGTTTTATTTTCCTTTAAATGATGAGCATGAACCACATATTCTTGACCTTCTTTGGTTAAATGATATTGATTTTTTTCCCTGTAGAAGATTGCTTTAAGATTATACAAGTATGGACTATCTAAGACTATTCCGCATTCACTTAGTGTCACCACATCACATGTTAATGTGAACTACTTGGTTATTTGCATTTGATGATTGTTTCTTATCCATTTAAGTGTGTAAGCCTTATGATGCATTTGTGTTTTTAATCCCAATTGCTTAACCAATCCCTCTGAAATTAAGTTAGATTGAGATCCACTATCTATCAATGTGTCTACCTTAGTGTGCCTCATGATGACCCTTATGTGAAACAAGTTACTTCTACAATCAAATCCTTCGCCAATTTTACCTGTCATACCAACCAATGAGACTTTAGATTAATCACCTGAATCTGATCCCAAGTCTGTGGGTCGTGTTGTTGCTATAATTGTTTTCCTCCCTTTCTTTTCCTTTAACCACTTCGGTCTCTTCTCGGGATGAAATTGCCAACAAAGGTCCTCATCATGCCCCTCTTTCTTGCAATTCTTGCAAGAGGGATTATCTTCCTTTCTTGCCACTGAATTTTCCTTTTTTCCATTCTACTTCCTTTTTTCCTCTTTCCTTGAAGATGATTCCCCTGATACACCAACCCATGTTTTCCCTACTTCAATGTATGTCGCTTGAACAAAACCCTCATCAAGGTTAGTTGGTCCAAACATGAGTATAGTATTTTGAATATGTGCAGGTAAACCTCCTATATACTTCATAAGAGTTTCTTGGGTATGTGAAGGAATATCTAACATCAATGCCATTTTACGAAATACATCGGTGTATTCTTGCACTATTTGTCATTTTCTTAGTTTTAAAGCTTGCCATCCAATTAATTCTTTCTCTTTATAACCCAAAGGATATAATTGTTTTCTAAGTGAAGAAGTAAAACTTTCCCATGATGGAAATACATTACCCACTTGTTGCATTCCATTTTGCAACTTTCTTTTCCACCAGATGAGTGTTGCACCTGCAAGTCTAAGTGATGACAAATTGATCTGAGTTGCCTAATCCTTGATTTGTTGCACACTGCAATAAACCTCCATCTGTCTGACCCAATTTTCAAGTCTCTCTGCATTAACTTCACCATCATACATGGGCAATTCGAATTTAACATCAAGTTTTAGTAAAGGCATTTCATTCTTATGTTTATGGACATGTTTCTTTGCATTGGATTTACAACTTGAACTTGAAGAAGATGGAGAAGAAGGAGGTGAAAATGGAGGTGAAGGAGGAATTTGAGGAGGATCCTCTCCTTCTTCAGTTGTGACCATTGAATATTCACCAAGAACCGGTCTCTTTCGTTCCAAGTAATCATCATACAAAACCTTCATTATCTACGACATAACAAAGAAAGTTTTTCGAAACTCTTTCTCATCTTGAGAAAGTCCCTCTTCTGATGCCATCTTCTTTCTTTGAGAAGTTCTCTTTATCAATCCAATCAATGGATTATCTTAAACAATCTCACCTTCACCACGATGTATCTTTTCCCTGGTTAACATGCAAACTCAAATCCAAACGCCAACTAGCTCTGATACCACTTGATCCGAAAATATCTTTTATACGACAATGGTTGAGTTATTAAGCATGTGTTAATTAACCATTTAGGAAGCTGGATGAAAGAGGAAGAATTATGACTGAAACATGACAGCCATATACACATATATAGATATGAAATAAATAAAGAATAACAACAAACCATAAAACACCAAAGTGATAACAGAGTTCGACAATCTCACCTATGTCTTTAGGCCTTTGTCTTAGTGGGTGAGGCTTTCTTATTTCTATTCAAATATTTAAAATGACATCATAAGAGTGCCAAAAAGATTACAAATTGATATTTTCTTGTTCTACCATATCTCTATAACCCAAAAAAACTAACGGCACTAAAATCCGATAAACGAAGCTCCCAGAAATGGCCCGCAAAGGTGCTTTTCTCAACAGCTTCTGTGCATAAAAATGGCTTTGGCTTGGAAAATATTTAGCATAACTCTGCTCTGGATGTCCTCCTTGGCTTAAATAATCCCTGGTTTCTATAAATATGAAGTTGGCAACCATATCCCAACTTCCCCACAAGATCTGGCCTCAAAAAGAGCCTAATATCCCCCAATATTGGCCAAAAATCTCTAAAAACAACTGAATAAATCAATTAAAAACCATGTTCCAAAGTTGAAAACCCACTTCTCCATATATTAAGGGAGAATCCCCCCTATTTCTCGGCCCCTGTTCATATTGGTTACCTACACATGGCCTTGGGCTAAGATGGTGGTGCATTATCCCCTCACCTGTTGGCCCTCGGTCGTTTGAATGCCATGTGCCCCAAGGCCAGAGCTCCACACGCTAATGGTTAGTTGTAGATATCAATGGAAAATATCATGGTTAAGCACCTTGGTCGTCAGGATAGACCTACCAACCGGGTGATAACCCATATAAACCTGCTAGGTATAAAGGTAGAAACAATGGGTCACATGGCAATCCCCATAGGATCGAGGCTAGTCCCCAACTATTTAAGCGCACATGCCAACACATAAGAGTCGGGTCACATGTGATTGGTATTGTGGAGCATTGTGCCGAGGGATACGACCAGGGGCTGAGTGATGGAACAAAACCCGTGCACATACAAAGAAATAAATAGGGTCACGGTGGCATGGTCGCATGGATCCGTCGGGGGTTGGGGTCTAGCCCCAACCCTAACCTCCACCAATGCATACACCATATAAACTTAAATACATAGTTTGAACTTAGGGTTTTATAAACACATTGCAAGTGGGATGGTACGCCCATCCTTGCCAATTCGTTCACCCATGCCCGAGGTCGCGGGTTCAAACCTCATGTGCTCCACAAATTTTAACAAAACCAACAACCAATACCTCGGTGCCATGTGGCAGCCCATGTTTGGGCTACATGGCACCTCACCACTCACTCTAGCCGATGCCATGTGTCATCACTTGACTCATCCAACTTTCCACATCTGCCACATCACATGCCACGTAAGCACCGTATGGACATGCCATGTGTCACCCTTGCATTGGTGACACATGTCACTCCCTATTTGGCCCACCTATCTATCCATGTCCATAGTCTATATGCCGAGTCACCTTACCATGTGTCCATCCATACGTCAAGTCACTATATGGTAAGATGCCACATGTAACATCTAGACACTGCCACTTCAGCACTAACTGTGCCTGCCTTGTCAACTGTATGGTCGTATAATCAACTTCCATGTTGCACTGTATGGACTATACAATCATCATTTTTTTCTTGTTTGTCCAAATTAACAGATCATGATATTTGGAGCATATGACATCCGTTTGATCCCATTCAAGTTCCATTGGGTTTGTATCGACGAAGCCTACGCACATGTTTTTTTTTTTTAAGATTCTGAGCACTTTGATTTTTAGGCCTTCCTCAGCCCTATGTGGCTTTTGGATCAATATGTTTGGAAAGGATTGTAATAAATAGTTTTTTCTATGAATAACAATTATATTTCAGGCTTTTGTAACCATTGTATCTAAAATTCTTCTTCGTGCTTACAAATGTTCTTTTTGCAAAGGGCTATTACCCTAGGGAATCATTGAAAGAAAATATATTAGATTACTTCTGATTATTCTTGTTATTTTTGTTCATGGTTCTTTAATTTTTCTTGTACGTCAATAGTTTCTTTTATAGCCTTGTGCAATTGCAATTTCCTTACCATGTGTGGAATTTCACTTGTTTGTGAGTATACGAACACAGAAAGAATCTTCCATGGACAAATTTTTAAGAGGAATGCAGGCTCTTGAAAATTTTCTTAGTATATTAATGATGGTCATATTACTAATTAAAATAGAAGAGACGTGAATCCTGCATGCAATACCAATTTCATAAAGATCTATAGCGTTAATTACAAACACTGAACATCAAGTTTCTTAGGGATTTGTAGCTATCATTTAAACAATGAATATCCTATTGGATTAGAAACCCTTGTCACCTGACATAAGTTGCATAAAACACCATGGATGATGAGAACTAGATCTTAAAATTTTAACCTCGATTGATTAGGTCAACAGATCCAAAACATCCTCACCTAGTCAAAAAATAATGAGTGGAATGCAACTTTTTCAAGTGCCTTATTTAAGTTTTTGTCTGTGAAAATTTTAACTGAATGCTCATAATCCATTAACCGTAGTGTTTTCGTATGTACTCGTAATCCTTGGAAAATCGTGGTCTACCTGTAGTGATTGATAGTTGGGTTTCCCCACTCAACTTAAGTAGTAGTGGTTTAGAGCTAACAGAAATGCATTCCAACCAACACTGGAGATGTATCCTTCCCCAATAAATCTCTATTTGGTGCCATGGGATTTTGCTTCACAGGTGAGTCCGAGGTCCCTTGTGATCTTGAGGTTTGCCCTTGTTGGTCATGTAAATTGCTTACACTAATCTTAAAATGAAATAGACTTCCCACTTTGATTTTCCTTTGAACGACTTACCAGTAATCGACCCTTTTTGTGTATTTCTTCGATAATAACCATAGTTGGAGATCTGACCCCAACTCCCTATTTCAACCTTTAACCAATGATTTTGTATTCTCTTGATTTTCATGAACGACTACCTGTTGGAAACGGTGACAACAAATGTCCCATGATTAGGATTTCAGATCCAAAAATTCAGCGTTGGTTGTAACTATTCAGCCCAAGTTAGAATTTGTTGTGAATGCATCCTATAATCAGTTTTCCATGTAATTGTATATAAATTATGTAAGCCCGTAGAGGAAAATATGGAGTGGTGAAAGGTGTGAGTGAGCTGCTATAATCTCCATGATCTGAATAATAAGACAACTGATACCTATGCTTGGTGGACGTAGCCCAATGTTTGGGTGAACCGCATAAATTGTTGTGTTTCTTGTCCGCATTCTTATTGATTGTCTTATGTTAATTTGTGTTTCAAATTATAACAAGTGGTATTGGAGCTGAGGAGGCCACAGACTGGAAGAAGTCGCTCGCTGGAAGAGGCCATGTTGAAATCACTGTGTTGGATGGTTGCTTTCTGTTGGAAGAGGCTCCCACAAAAAGGGAGCGTTTTTTTTTGGCATTGACGCTTGGCTACCATTGCAAAGGGAGCGTCGGCATTGGACAACAAGTCTAGGGGAGCGCTGATAAAAAATAGGTTGGGATCTTAGAGGGAGTGCCGAGAGGGAGCCAACGCTCACCTTACCTACCAAAGGGAGTGCCGGTCAAGGTAGTGGACTTACGCTACGTTATTTTTTTTGTTCAGTGCATGTCTATTTACTCCAAAGGAGTGATGACCCCCTTTATCAAAATATTTGTATGAATTTCAAAAATTAAATGTATACTTTTACATAAAGATTGGAGGATATTAAATGTATACTTTTATATTTGGATTTATATTTGGAAGTGTTAAAGGTTTTATTATATTTTAGAATTAAAATATAATATGTAAAGGTGGAGGATGTTGAAGGGTGGAGGAATAAGGTGGAGGATGTTGAAGGGTGGAGGAATAAGGTGGAGTGAATTTTTTATTAAATTTTTTTTAATAAAAGGTGAATGTATGTAATTTTTTAAAACTGTACAAGATTATTTCTTCACATATTTTTTTGAAAGGGCCTTGGATGTTACAAACAATGGTGTTTGTTTTTTTATGTTTCCTCTAATGAAAAAGATGCAGAGTGCTAAGTTTGAAATTGAAAAGTTCAATGGAAAGAACAATTTCGAGATCTGGAAGGTTAAGATGCACGATCTGCTCGTGCAACAAGGCATGGTGAAGGCGCTTTTGGGAAAAGCAAAGCAGCCCGCGTCCATAATAGACGAATACTAGGATGAGATGGATGCGAGAGAATTGAGTGCCATACACCTGTGTTTGGCCGACGATGTACTATTCAACATTGTTACAAAGAAGACAATAGTCGGTTTGTGGTCAAAGTTGGAAAGCCTATACATGACGAAATCCTTGACAAACAGGATCTTTATGAAAAGGAAATTGTACAGTTTGCGCATGAAGGAAAGTACGAAAATTGTTGATCATCTAAATACTTTCAATACTCTTCTAGTCCAGTTGGATAGCATGGGAGTGAAATTTGAATACGGAGATAAGGCAATTACATTATTGTGTTCTTTGTCTGCATCATGGGATCATTTTGTTACCTCTATTAGTTTTAGTTCAGCAGAAACTATTGAGTTTGATGATACTATTGGAGCTTTATTGTCTGAGGAAACAAGGAAGAAATACAATCCAAAAACCTCTACATCTGAGGCATTGGTGGTCAAAGGCAGACCAAAAGAAAGAGGACAGGGTCAGAGGTATTTCTCTCGGTCAAAGTCGAAGGGTAGAAAGAGCAAGCTCAAGTGTTGGTTTTGTGGAAAATCTAGACACCTAAATAAGGATTTTTGGAAGCGACAACAAGCCTCCAAAGAAGACCCTCCAAAAGAGACGAAGGAAGCAAATGCAACTGAAACAGGTTCAACAACAGGTTCAGGTATAGTTGATGAAGTTTTATCAATTAGTATTGGTTCACATCATGATCGACAATGGCTATTAGATTCTGGTGCTTCAAACCACATGTGTCTTCATAGACACTG
>ML776632.1:117545-132325 GCA_009831015.1 Picea engelmannii | reverse complement strand
GATGTCAAAGCTACATAACATTGTTTCTTTATCCACTACAGAAGGAGAATATGTAATTGCTTCACATGGTGCCAAAGAGGCAGTTTGGTTGAAAGGTTTGTTTGGTGAGTTTGGAAGGATGCAGGACAAAGTAAAGTTACTTTGTGATAGTCGGAGTGCTATTCACTTGGCTAAGAATCCAATCTATCACAGTAAAACAAAACATACACCTATCAAGTACCATTTTGTAAGATAGGTCATCGATGAAGGTGGAGTCTCTCTTGAGAAAGTACATACAAAGGAGAACTGTGCAGACATGTTCACAAAACTAGTACTATTAGAGAAGCTACGATGGTGTTTGGCTTCTCTTGGCTTGCATAAAAGGTGATGAACAAAAGCAGGAGCAAGGTATCGGGTTAATTGTTGTCAAGGTGGAGATTGTTGGAAACGGTGACAACAAATTTCCCATGATTAGGATTTCAGATCCAAAAATTCAGCATTGGTTGTAACTATTCAGCCCAAGTTATAATTTGTTGTGAGCCCATCCTATAATCAGTTTTCCATGTAATTGTATATAAATTATGTAAGCCCGTAGAGGCAGATATGGAGTGGTGAAATGTGTGAGTGAGCTGCTGTAATCTCAATGATCTGAATAATAAGACAACCGATACCTATGCTTGGTGGATGCAGCCCAACGTTTGGGTGAACCACGTAAATTGTTGTGTTTCTTGTCTGCATTCTTATTGATTGTCTAATGTTAATTTGTGTTTCCGCATTTGCAAATTATAACACTACTGAGTAAAAAGTTCCCTATTGCAAGAGAAGTCTACTAACAAGATGCAATTCAAACCTTAAACTGCGAATCTTTATGTTTATACATTTTCTCTCCATTCATCAATTCTAGTTTTTTTTAGAGAGAAAATGACATATCACCATTGTTGTTGCTTGTGAACTCTCCACCAGTAGGACGTAGAATGTTCTACTATAAATTTGGATATTCGACCAGCCATGAAACGCTGATGCATGAACAAACTGTTTGGTTACCATGGAAATTATGGAGTAAGGGTTTATTTATTTATTGGTAATTTGTTTTTATGTTAAGAAACCATTGTATGAGTTTTTTTTATGGGTCTGATATTACAACTTGCATTCGTTTACTTGAATTTAATTGTGTTGTATTTTGTAAACCAATAAGTGTTGGCATTTTTTTCAAGGTTATATTCAGTGTCGTATGAGGTTTAGCAATTATCAGTAAGTGGAGCGCTTATGGTGCGTAACTCATGATGTCTCCAACATCTGTAGTTAGAGATTTGTTTAATGTGAAGTTACATTTTAACTCCTTGCAGACTTGACTTATGTGGTGTCATTTAATTTCATTTTTTATTCATCACTATCTAATGCAGCGAACAGGTGGCACTATCTTGGAGTGATTGAATTTCGATTAAATCCTCTACATTTCCTTGATTTCTCCCTATCTATTTCCATGTCAGACTTTGTTCTCTTAGCTAGTATTACCATCAGAATTAAATTTTGATTATGCATCTCCTAGTATTGCATAATCATAATATAAATAATTAACGAAGTTATAAAACTTTAGATTTTAATATCTTCAGCTTTAAAAGGAAAGAGAAAGTTGTATGATGTAAATAATTTTAATATACTATTTAATCTTTGAATTATTGTAAAATTTACAATTGTTACATTCATCCTTGGACATGTAGAAAAATCGTCAAACTCAAGGGGTAAGTTATTCCTTAAATGTATACTATGATTCATAATTTGAATGTAATTTTCAACTCTTGATAAAAGATAGAAAGATTGTAATCGATCAAGAGAAATTGAAATTAAAGAAAAATAGGTAAAGTCCTTGATATATATAATTATAGTTATAATATGGTATTATAAACTAAAGTGAAAAATGGAAGAAACTTTGGATTTTATGATTCTATACTTTAGGATTCCATGTCAATGTTGATATCAACAATCCATAATAATACGGTGATTTATGTCAATGGAATTTTAAATACATTTTATATTTAGTGATATGGGAAGAATTTGAATTGGTATTATGAAATACATTTAATGGTTCTATTAAATTATAACTTGCGACCTTCGCTTGAGATAATGAAAATGGTGCACCAATTGCGCAACCTTAATAAGGTAGAAAGACGAGAAAACAAATACACATGATTGTTATATTAGATATAATCTTTAGAATTAGCATAGAATATTATTTATTCTAAACGAATGGATTATTTTTTGCGAAGAGGATATATTTTATATACCTACACATTATATTGTTGATGAGATGACGAATTGTAAAATTGTGAGGAATATCTCAGTAATGTTTATTCTTGTAGCTGCTTAGTTTGAAATTTAATCAAGTGGGTTGTTACAATCATTTTTCTTTGTTTATTATGGAGAGAGACGTTACATAAAGGTGGTTCATTACTCCTTGGAGTGTAAATTTTGTTTGCTCAATTTATTAATTTCTTTCATAAGATATGAATGGAAATGTTTGTGATATTGCTTAAATTAATGTGGAAAAAAATAATATATATATATATATATATATACTCATTGATGTTTCAATTGTTCATTTACTAGAAGGGTTGTTTCATATGAATATATATACACTCATTGATGTTTCAATTGTTC
This sequence comes from Picea engelmannii, assembly GCA_009831015.1. Classification (NCBI taxonomy): domain Eukaryota; kingdom Viridiplantae; phylum Streptophyta; class Pinopsida; order Pinales; family Pinaceae; genus Picea; species Picea engelmannii. Next base: position 129,688 of record ML776632.1, on the reverse strand, counting down.
ATTTACCGGAGGGGTTGTCTCATATGGTATCCTAGTGGGTTCCACCCTACGACAATTACAACTTTGAATGCTTATATTTAATTGAAGAAGTATCACTAATATAATTTGAACTTGTTTCATGAAAGGTATAATGGTTAGAGGATGGAGGATGAGTAGACGTCTGGGTGTGGGAGGAATTGGTATGCTTCCTCCAAGTACATCGGCACCCGAGGTATCTACTCCACAAGGAGAAGAACAAACAACTAAGCAAGAGCAAGTTGCATTGGGTGATGGCATGGGTATGATGAGGTATTTTCAGAGCATGTTAGAGATTCTAATAAATCACCTTGATCATGATGAGGGAAAGGATTTTGTACCCAATGAGGTTTTGCAACACCCTCCTATAGTTGGTGGTAGTGTTTACAAAAAAATCGAGAAGGGTTCCACAGATGCTTTAGTCACCGATGCTTGGTTGGATAATATGGCAATGTGTTTTTCATTGTGCGATTATACTTCCAACATGAAGGTTTGCATGGCGTTCTTTCAGTTAAAAGGAAGTGTGATTCTTTGGTTTAAGACACTCTTTCCACAATTGAATATGGTCGTTGAAGACGTGTCATGGGAATTGTTGGAGGAGCGATTCCGAGAGAGGTACCTGTATGATGAGTTCATTGAGCACCAACCTAATGAGTTCAATGCTTTATGACAGGACAATCGTATAGTATCTGAATATGAGGCTCTGTTTATGGAGTTGATTAGATATTCTCTGCATCTAAACATTCAAAAGTTAAAAGTGAATAAGTTTGTGTTTGGTCTCAACTACAACATTCATGGTAAGGTAAGGATTTTGATGCCTCATACTTTGCATCATGTAGTACACAAACATTTTATTTTTGAAGAACATTTGAAAAGTGGAGGTATGAGTAGGAATTCTTCCAGACAGACATGATAGACTCCACCTAGAGATTCACAACAAAAGACACCTGTTAGACATACTTTTTGGCATCGTGATACACAGAGGACCTATATTTTCTACACCACACAGACATGATACCAATAAGAGTACTCTGTATAGAGCACCATTGCAGCATAATCCACATCGTCCTCATGAGCAACAACAATATAGATATATTCCACATAACAGATCAGGGCCTCAGAACCCTAGATCAACAGATTCTTCCTCTAGAACTAGGAGCACCAACCTTAAGAATGGATGTTGGACTTGTGGAGAACCCCACTATGAGAGAAATTTCCCTATTGAAATAGAGAGAACTTATTCATTAGCAAGACAAATGACAGTAGGAGATCTGGGCAATGCCCATAGGATTCATACAACAGTGAATAACTTCTAGGCCAAGCACCAATATACAGTGTTGGAGACTTCAAGTATGATAACAAATCAATAGTTAAGTATTTTGATAGAATAATTAAGGTGAAGGAAGTGTAACAAGACGAATTTAGATATGTAGAAATGGCATGTGGAGCCATGCAAAATGTTGGAGGAAAGGTTAAAGATTGTATTATCGATTTAGGTGAATTTGTCATAAGTGTAAAACTTTTTGTCACCATATTGGGATCCTATGATATTGTGATTGTAATGGATTGGTTAGAATCGCATGATGCGATACTTAACTGTAAGATGAAAATATTAAGCTTAATTGATGATTTGGGATAGAATAGAGTAAGTGTGGGAAGAAACCAAGGAGTATCGTTAAGATTTATTACTTCCCTACAATTGAAAAAACATATGTGCAAAGGATGTAAGATGATGCCATTTTATCCCTTAACAAAAAAAGGGACATGGAAGGATTGGAATACTTTCCGATAGTATCGAAATTTACTAATGTTTTTCCTTAGGAACTACTGGGTTTACCGCCAAAAAGAGAATTGGAATTTATTTTAGATTTAAAACCTGGAACATAAACAATTGCAAGAACTCCATATTGGATGTCGACACCTGAATTGCAAGAGTTAAAAATGCAATTGAAGGATTTATTATATTTGGGTATTATATGTCCGAGTGTATCACCATGGGGTGCACCAGTAATTTTTGTAAGAAATAAGGATGAATCGTGGAGGCTTTGCATTGACTATCGTCAATTAAACAAGGAAGATCAAGAATCAATACCTGTTACCAAGGATTGATGAATTATTTGATTAGATGAAGGGAGAAATAGTGTTTTCAAAGATTGATTTGAGGTTGGGATATCATCATTGTGAATCAAGGAGGAAGACATTCCTCAAACAACATTTAGGACAAGATTTGGACATTACAAATTTAATGTATTACCATTTGGATTGGCAAATGCCCCTGGTGTATTCATGAGATTAGTCAATGGGGTATTCAAATACTAATTAGAAAATTTAGTATAGGTATTCATTGACAATATATTAATTTACTGTCGAATAATGAACATTTGAGATTAGTTTGATAGTTCTTGAGGGAAAACAAGTTGTACAGAAAGTTGTCGAAATGCTATTTTTATCAGACAAAGATTCATTATTTGGGGCACATTATTTTGGGATAAGGTATCATTGTGGATCCAACGAAGGTATAGGATATTATGGAATGGCCAACATTGATGAATGTGCAAGAAGTATGTAGTTTTATGGGATTAGCAAGTTACTAATGACACTTCGTCAAAGGTTTTTCGAAAATAGCAAGTCCAATTACAAAATTGCAAATGAAGAATAATAAATTTGTATGGATAGAGAAATGCACTGAAGCATTTCAGAAAATTAAAGAATTACTAACAAAAACACCAATATTGAAAGTTCCAGATATGGACAATGAATTCTTGATATGCACTAACACATCCAAGGAAGGAATGGGTGGAGTATTAATGCAAGAAGGTCGAGTTATTGTATATATTTCAAGGGAACTAAGAAGGAATGAAGAGAATTACTCAACCCATGATTTGGAATTACTAACGATTGCTTATGCCTTGAGATTTTGGAGAAATTACCTTATTGGATGAAAATTTGATTTGAAAACTGATCATTGTGGATTGTAACACATTTTTACTTAGAGTGACCTAAACACGCAACAAAGATGTTGGTAAGAAATTTTAAGTGAGTATGATTTTGATATCACGTACATTAAAGGAATGACTAACAGAGTAGATGATTCATTGAGTTAGAGACCACACACTTTTTCAATAATTCCCATAAAGACAAATCTTTGAGAAAATATTTTGGAATTATAGATTGATGACGAATTGTACCAGGAAGTTAAAGTGTAAGAACTCGTCATTATGAATACAAGCGATGCAAGCAAGTGCAATTTTTTATTTTTTTTTAAGCCAGAAGGAAGCGACGACAACAATTAAACCACACAACTTGATGACGAACACAACGAACACATATCAAGAAACAAACAACAATGACTTAGCACACTAGCACATCACGCAACTGGATGTAACATGTGCTAATCAAGACAGATGGAAATGACTACCTGCCTGACAAAATCAAGACAATGCCTACAAGATAAAGGACAACATCAACAACCCAACACAGTGGCTTCGATGACCAAGAACTAAAAACCTCTATGTCATGCAAAACCCAACGCCTTAAGACATTACAAAACCAATTACCAACAACCATTACAATGAACAAACGCCCACATCAGGAACCACAAACTCCAACCAAGTTATCCTTCTCCTCTATCCATCAGGGAACGCAATGATCCCATCATCAGCAATCATGTCGTCACAAGGTGATAGGAATGACCATAACCATGGCGCAACCAACATATCTAGACAAATAACCCACAAAAAATTCAACGCGCTAGGAGATCGAATTAGCTCTCAACACATGATGACTAACCCTGGGCATCCAATTGACAAGTCAATAAGACAGAAGGGAATATTACGACTAAAACATTCATACAACACATTAAATTCCTTCTGCAGCCATTTATATTGCAAACATACATCAATCGTTACACAATTAAATAATTATTATCAAACAATTAGGTCATTGTAACTATTTTCCAATTCCAATATGAGATAAGTGTTTTCCTAAGGAGGAATTTGCTATCCTTTAACCTGTAACAAATAATAAAATTGCTACCTATTAATTATGTCCTTGTCTAATTACTTGTTTTCTAACTGTATACATTATTGATAATGTCTTTTAGATAATAAAATGATGAAACATTGTGCATCTAGTAAATTTGAATTTAAATGGTTTTAAATTCAAAAATGAATATCTCAATCTTTATATTAGTTATTACTATGTTAGTAAATATTAATCACTATCTTAATCTTTATATTAGTTATTACTATGTTATTAAATATTAATTAAGAGTTATTATAAAGTATGTATTACCTTGCTACTAAATATAGATTGATAACTCATCAATCCTATCCTCTTTATTTAAAAACAATTAGATTAAATAGATTACCTATAAAAATTTCATGATTTTACTTTTACTTTTATGGTTCTTGATTCTCCGTAATTTTTTTGATCCACCTTTTACTCGTTATTTTTCTTCACAAGTCCTATTGTTCAATCATGATATATATATGGGTTGTTTACTATTGGCTCTAACGTAATTGTGTATTATAATGATCCATTCAAAAACAAGTTATGATAGGTCATGATGAATAAAGGTATAACCCTAAAATAGTTTGTATAGAATGATTCAAAATAGTCTAAACTAACCATCCCAATTATTCAAAGTCCAACTATGATAAATAGAGGTAGAAACCTAAGTTTTAATATAATGATTCCAGATACTATATATTAACCATCCCAATTCTTCAAAGTATAACCATTTATCTGACCTGCCCCATTAATGGAATTTCTGAAAAGTAGATAACGCTCACTCTTACCTATTACATTAACATCACTTTTATTAATTCACCGATAAGGTGCTCACATATATCCATCTTATTTCCAAATTTCTTGGTTGAGTTGTCATTTATTGTAGCCCCATATCGACAATCAAAGAACACCAACCATCCATATTTAAAGGAACTATTAAGAATGATGTCGTTGTCCCATAATCATATTACTGTCCATTACTATGACATTATATATCAAACATTGTCTAACTGTATATTGCTATTGGTGTCAACATATAAAACCTTGTCTAACTATATATTACTATTGATGGAAACAATAATTAAATGCCATCTAACTGTATATTGGTCTATATGCATATAAAAACATTGTCTAACCTTCGTATGTAGAAAACACTGAGAGTACATATAAATATGCTATCTAAATTTCACATTTAAAAACATTGATGTTACATATATAAAAAAAACATTGTGAGAGATTTGTTAGAGAATTTTTTTTTCTCTGATACACAATAAATTTCGTTATGATATACAATGTCAGCAAACATATCAATGTGCAAAATGGATATCATTGCTTAATAGGAACAATGGATGAGATATCGCTATCACAAAAATCATAGGTATATTAAATTCATAAATTTGGTAAATTCATAGATTCATAAATTATGTGATATATGACAAAGAAATCATAAATTCGGTAACGCTGTCACAATTTGATATGGGTAAATTATCAGTTAATATATATTAAAATCGTAGAGTAAATGACATGTATTGCTGGCATAAATATAGATGGAATCGTGGAGGAAATAATAACTGATGATGTTGTCATAACTAAGTATGAAATCGTAGAGGTAAAGTCGTTAGAATTCTTGGTGAAAAATATGTGCAAGGTGTCACGAATTTCTGGTGTGAAGTGTTGTGCCAAGTGCCTTGAATGCGTAGGGTGAACTATGTAGTGTGCCACGAAAATAGTGGTGGGTAAGCTAGGCAAAACACTCAAAGGGGATGTGAAATCGTGGTGTGTGAAATCACTGTAGATAAATTCACTATCCATTTATGCTATCATATTATTGTTTCCAATCTGTTTTTGGAAGTGCTATAAAACAAAGATTCACTGTCTAACCAGATTGATATACATCACCATCCATATATTCTATATAAAACTATTAATGCTAAATCACTATCAAAATAAACGGTAATTCATTGTCTATAATAGTTGTAAATCGCTGACAATAATAAATGGTAATTCAATTCTCTGTCTATATATAAATGCTATTGCATTTGCAATTCAAAATGCAGAAGTAAAATAGATCATTGTTTACAACTAGAATTCAAGAGTTTACTTCTAAAATTCTTTAAGTGCAGGGATAAAGTTGAATGCAGAGATAAATTGACACATACATAATTTAAATGCAGAGATTAATCAATAAAAACACAGGGATTTAACAATAAAAACACATGGATTTATATTTTAGAAACACGGAGGTTACCATTTCAAGGAAAAGTAGAGGTAATCATTCCCAAGCAACGCAAACATGATCAAACAAGAAAATGTAGAGATACTCACTCACAAGAAGGGTCAAGGACTAAGCATTCAACAAGGAACCAATCAGACGTAGAGATAAGTAAGGGATAGACAACTGGGAAAAAAATATCCTTCACTCATCATTCATGCATAGAAAAGCAGGGCATTTGAATCTATAGGTATTTAAACACCGAAGTGACGAACTTTGATTCGGCTACTCGTCGACTGCTCAGGCACGTACTCATGACTAAAGGGATAAAGGACGAAATATAAAACACAATCTCTTCATAATAATAAATAAACCCGGACAGAGAAATAACATGTGTAATTTAAATTTCATTGCAAGTAACAACTTAAACCAATGTACCTTAGCCAAACGCAAATGCTCTATAGTTTTTGTCCCGCACACGCTCCATCCAGCTCCCTCTTGCCGACCGATGTGACCTCACCAGTACCTCCCAGCCAACGCTAGGGTTACTCTTCTTCCCCGTGAGCCCCCTGATATGCAAAGGGGGCACACACACAATACCAGAGAACAACTAGCACCAATCTTGCCTCGCAAGGTTGAGCTACCACTTGTTACCCGAGCTAGGTATCCCAAATCCCACAAGATAAGTTGAGTCAAGACAAAAATTCAGTAGCGTAACGTTACACATAAAGATGAGATCCATACTCCTCCTCTTCGATCCCTTTTATAGAGTTTTTCAAGTAATTGGTTTCCCAAATTTTCATTAAATCCCCTTTTCATTCAATTAATTAGGAAAAACCTCCCCCATACACATGTCACCCATCACCTAGTTGCACCATAAATTCAATTTTATTAATTAATTAATTATTCCTATTTCCCTCACCCACCTAAAAGCATTCCTAGAAATGCTCCTAGGTGTCCCAAAATTCCCTTACACTTCTTAAATGACTTATGCCTTAGTTCCTAATTGAGTTAAAAAATAGCAAGTTCCCAAGGCAAGATTCCTTACAAGTTAGACATTCAACTTTTTCTTTATGTTTCCCCTTTTTCCTTTAGTTTCCTATTTTTTTTAAGTTTCCCTCTTTACCCTTTTTAACTAAAAATCATTTTAGCAAGTGTGGAAAAACAACCATTTACCCCTTTTTCTTTTTAACTAAAAATTAAATTAGCATATGTAGATAAAACAATCATTTCCCTTTTTAAAAATTTAATCCCCCATTATAATTTGATTTTAAAATTTAATTTGAATTTCTTAACCCCCTTCTTGTTACAAGTTTATTTATTTTTATTATTATTTTTTTGACCACAAGTTCTAATTAGACCTAGGTTTTTAATTTCTCTAGGCTGGGCGACATTTTTATTAGGGGAAAATTGTTTTTAAATCTTACTTATCACATCATTTGTTTTAAGGCCTTCTAGGTTTATTCACTTAGCAGTTAAAAACACGACATTCCCTTCGGGACACACTAGGTTCTCCAAGGGTTCCACTCGCCTCTTTCTGTTTTTCTTGTGCGACTTTCCCTTCGAGACGCACTACATGCTCCAAGGGTGTCACTCGCCTCTTTTCATTTTCCTTTCGTGACGTGCCCTTGAGGAAAGACTGCGTGTTCCAAGGGTGTCACTCACCTCTTTCCATTTTCCTTGCGTGACATGCCCTTCAGGGCGCACTACGTTCTCCAAGGGTGCCACTCGCCTCTTGACTGACTTGGTAGACATCAAAAACCCCTGGAGTCAATACTCCACCACATGATCTTGTGGGAGACTAAGGGCCTTTAAGGAATAAGGTCCCTACCTTATCTTGCGCCCCTTAGAATCATTGCGAGAAATTTTCACAGTCTACCCTTACAACATCGTGGGTCTTCTCGAACTAGGTAATCGTTAACCTATAGTCCGAGCCACGACGAGAGTGCTAGTAGGTAACTGTGGCAGGGATGTTGTACACACCTCTCCCTCAAGTCTCTGGTTGTCCTACATGACCCCTCTACTGCACATGTGAGTTTGTTCGACAAGCTATCGTCAGCCTACATCATCAACGAATCATGTCAGCAAAATAATCAATCATCATAAAATCTAATCACATGTACATATATCACATCAACAATATTCAACCGAACAGTCCTCTCCCTGAATCGATCTAGAGTCCAAGGGGTTTCATCGATGCCTCTGCATCCTCAAGGTCCAAAGTCCTGCACACTCAGGAGAACCCATTTAATAACACTTGTCTATGTAAATACAACAAAATAACATATCATCATATCCATAATGTCGCATAATCATAATCAAACGACCAATAGTATAATAATCTGGATCACTTGCAAGCAAGTGTCCTTAAGGATAAGTTCGCTCAGTGCACGCAAGAGTGGGATGTTACATACACCCCCTCTTGTTTTAAATTTTTTCACAAAGTTTCATAGTATATGAGTGTCAAAATAAAGTGTATCACATTATCATAAGTCTATCCATCAACAAAATAGAAACTTTTGGCGCATATGATATGTGTACTCCGAGGTTGCCGAGTGCGAAAATTAGTTGTCCCACTGGACCTTGACCGGATCTACTTTTCGGCATCGTAGCTGTCGAATGCAATGGTCCAGGATGTGGATTGGCTCAGTCGTGTGTGCACCCTCATCTGATACCTGCAAGGTACTCAAGTCAAAACATGTGTAGGATTACTAACATAATGGCTCAAATAGAGACGTGAAAGACATCATGCATATGCCTCAAGGATCAAACAAGGCTAGTCAATACTCCACGACCCTCTATTTTCCACAATCTTGCAGGATCCCATGAACCTAGGAGAGAGTTTAGTAGCCTTTCCAAACTTGATCGAACTCTTATGCATTTTCACCCACAAGAAGAATCGACCATCAACTTCGCAATGATGATCAACACAGTGCGCATTGGTATAACACTTATGCCAGTCCTGCGCTTCTTTGATCCTTTATGTTATTGTTTTAATTTGATATTCCATTTCTTGGATCACTTATGGTCCCACCAGAACCCTATCCTCAAGACGATCCCAACTCAAAGACGTCCGACACGGTCACCCATAAAGAAAATCGAAACGTGCCATCTTAATGGTACTTTGATAATTGTTGTTATGCAAATTCTACCAATGGAAATAATTCTTCCCAATGCTTATGTTGGTCCATCACATGCATGCACATCATGTCCTCCAAGATTTGGTTTTTTCTTTCGGTCTACCCGTCTTTCTCCAAGTGCTACTCAGTACTAAAGTTAATTTGGGTTTCCAATGCCTCTTTGAAACTATTCCAAAATCGTCTAGTAAACATCGATCCTCAATCGGATATAAACCTCTTAGGCATTCCACACAACCTCACAATCTTGCTGATGAAAACTCTAGCTATGTCAGGTGCCTGATACATCGTACACACAGGAATTAAATGGGCACTCTTCGTTAGAGTGTCAACTACCACAAAAATCAAGTCGCGTCTCCTTGCCATCAATGGAAAACCAACAATGAAATCCATCGAAATGCCCTCTCATTTCGATTCATGAATAGCGTGTGGTTGTAGTAATCCTTCCGGATGTCTATGTTGAACATTCACCTGTTGACATTCTAGACATGTTTCCACGTAGTTGACTATGTCTGCCTTAATTCCTTTCCATAAGAGTAAGGGTTTAAGGTATGCCCTCATCTTCATGATTACAGGATGAGCCATGTATACTTCTTAGTGAGCCTCGTTTAGGATCATGCTCATCAACTCGTCATTGGGTGGTACGTAAATTCAACTTTTAAATCTCTATAATCCATCGTTGTCCAACGTAAATCCTTCAAATAATGGTACCATCATTGTGTTTTTTCGATAAAATCCTTAACCTCTTTGTACTAGTCATCGTCGCGCTCTAAAATTAGAATATTTTCACGTAGATTAGTCTTAAGAGGCATAACCTAAAAATATGTGAGATATCTGACTCAAAGCATCAACCACTCTTTTCACTTTTCCCTTTATGTAAGTAATCTCGAAATCGTACTTGCTAAGCAATTCCGACCAACGTCGTTATCGCGCGTTCAGGTCGCCTTGCGTAAAGATGTGTTGTAGTCCATAGTGGTTCATTTTTAGTTTGAATTTTCATCCAATAAGGTAGTGCCTCCAAACTCTCAAGGAATAAACAATGGATAACACTCCAAATCATATGTCGCATAGTTCTACTCAAACTTTCTCAACTTTCTCGATATGTAAGCGATCACTCGATTGTCTTGCATCAAGAGTCCACATAATACTTCTTTGGATGCATCAGTGCATACCAAGAAGTCTGAGTCCATGTCAGGGACCTTTAGTATTGGTTCTGTCGTCAACATCTCCTTGAGCCTCCGAAATGATTCCACACATTTCTCGGTCCCAACAAACTTCCTGTTCTTCTTCTCAAATTCCATAATCAGATTTTCTATCTTCGAAAAACCCTCGACAAACCGTCGATAGAATCTCGCTAAACCCATGAAGTTGCACACTTCGGGGATATTCATTGGTGCAAGCCATTCCATAATAGCCTCGACCTTTATTGGATCCACGACAATACCTTCCCTAGAGATGACATGCCCTAAGTAGTGAATCTTCGATTGATAAAATGAGCATTTAGACAATTTCCCATACAAATTGTTCTCTCATAGACCCTATAGTACCAAGCGCAAGTTCTCGTCATGCTCCTCCATCATATCAGAGTAAATCAAAATATAGTCAATGAAAACTTGGACGAACTTGTCCAAGTACTTGCGGAATACCCTGTTCATCAAATCATAAATACCCCTGGGTCATTTGTGAGTCCAAATAGTTAAAACAATAAACTTGTAATGTCCAAACCTCATATTAAAGGTAGTCTTAGGGACATCATCCTCCTTGATCCATAACTGGTGATACCTTGATTGCAAGTCAATCTTTGAAAAAACCATAGCACCCTTCAATTGATCCAACAGATCATCAATCCTTGGCAACGTATATTAATTCTTGATCGTTTCCTTGATCAAATGATGGTATTTGATACAGAGTCTCCACAACCCATTCTTTTTTCATATGAAAATAACATGTGCACCCCATGGTGGCACACTTGGATGTATAAATCATAGTTCCAAAAACTCCTTCAGTTTCATTCTCAACTCCTGTAACTCCGGGGTTGACATCCGATAAAGCGTTCTTGCTATCAGTTTAGTCCCCTGTTTTTGGTCTCTAGTAACATCCAATTCCCTCTCCAACGACATCCAAGGTAACTCCTGAGAGAATACATTCACAACTCTCTCACCACCGGAAGGTGTTCTAGACCTTCCATTACTCCCTTATTGTTTAACGCAAGGATCACATATGTAGTGTACCAATTGCTCTGATACCAATTTGTAGTGTACCCATTCACTACCGAGGTTTCCAATCACTCTTAGTTTACCTTTATACATGAAAGATTACATAATTCATACTGAAATCATAAGCAAATTATTTTAACATAATTACACACACTCAAACACAGAGTAAAATATATGGGTACTGCTATAATTAATCATTCCATAGTATTTATCATTAATTCATTCACACAGCGGAAAACATGATACAAAACAGCACAGTCATGTCAAATGTGATAAACATAACTCAGATTACTTATCTTTTATCTGCTGTAGAAAACACCAACCGAGTGCAGGCCTTCCACGAACCTCCCAGCCTTAGACCACACTGTTCATCAGCTCAACAGTGGGTCACCCCCGAGCTGGGACCGAACTCCACCCCAAGGCAAGGAATCCTAGGCTAGGCTGAGATTACAGGGAAGACATCACAGAAATATCTAGAAGGATTCTCCCCAAAGATGCCATCTTACGCCCACTACTACTAGACCCTCATTCCCCACATGCCTGTTCCGCCCG
>ML776632.1:90134-117445 GCA_009831015.1 Picea engelmannii | reverse complement strand
CTGGTTCCGAACTAAAATCACATGTCTTTGTCCCTCATTATCGACCAAGATCAATCATTTTGTCTTACATTTTAGTATCACCTCATGCAATTCCAACCAATACATATTGATCACGACGCCATAACATCCTAAGATCGTGACGTATAGGTTAGCTCTGTTGACAAACTTTCCCAGGTTAACGCTACAACTTGCGACCTTCCCTCCAACCTTCTATTTGTCTCCTGAAGCCATTTCTACAAAGATAAACTCACCCTGCTTGACTACCTTTACCTTATTTCTTTTTAGCGTTGCACCAAAAATAAAACTCTAGGTAGCACCAGGATCTATCAAAATACTAAGGGTCTGGTCAGCGATGGTAAGGAGTCTGTTTCTAAGGCGTTGGTCATCGAAGTGTAGTCAAAGTGGATCCTCTTGGAAGCCACGATATCTAGGTGAAATTCTAAATGGTGTCTGATGTTGCTGCACACCAGATGACACATGCCTCGTCGGTCTCATTGGAGTCCTGCTCTGAACCTCGCTGATAAGATCCTCATCTTCTATGAGGGTATTCTAAACAACCTCATGCAAGGTTTGAGGAATCAGAATCCTAACCCTTCCACGAATGTTGACATTAAGGCCAAACACAAATCTGTTGACCTTAATTTTCTCGGTATTCAAGTGCGGAGCATACCGAAGTAGCTCCATAAAATGGGCCTCGTACTCGGGCACCGTATGGATGCCATGTTACAAGGTGTTGAACTCGTTGAGTTGACACTCAATGAATTCCTCCTATACATACCTCTCTCGGAGTTATTCCTTGAACAGTTCCCATGACACATCTTTGACTACCATGTTCAAATGTGGCAAGAGTGTCTTCCACTGCAAAAGAGTTATCCCCTTAAGTTGAAATATCGCCATGCGGACCTTCATGTTGCGGGTTTAGTCGCAAAGTGAAAAACACATCGCCATATTCTCGAACCATGCCTTGGCAGTTGCACCGTCCGGGGCACCAAAGAACTCGCAAATTGACCTTCTCGAGTTTGTTGTGAATACTGATGGTACTGGTTGGGCATGTTGTGGACCCTCATGGGTACAGGCACCATGGCCTCATCTCAGTGTAGATGTTGAATCAAGGCCTTTCACAATCTCTAGAAGGACCTGGTTAGACCATCATCATCCATTACAACAATCGTATCCAACCGAAGGATTTTTTACTTCCCTTGGGGGTTAGACTACGAGGGCGTGGGAAATTTTGGAGGCTTCGCACCTCCTTTCCTGGCACCACACTGTGAACCTCTACGACGTCCTCTAATCGTGATCACCACATTGAAACGTTAAAGTTTTTAATTAGCGCTAGGTTAAAAATCAAGGGTTTACTGTAGTTGAAAGCATGGTGATCCACAGTCGCAGGGTTGAACTCGCTCTGATACCATATGTAACAACCCGTCGTTATGACTATAAGTGACACAAGCAAGTGCAATTTTTTTTTAATTTTAGGAAGGAACGCGACGATGACAACAGTTAAACCACACAACTTGACAATGAAAATAATGCACGCAGATCAAGCAACATACACCAACGACTCAACACACTAGCACATCAGGCAATTGGATGAAACGTGTGATAATCAAGATAGATAGAAACGATTACCCACCCGACACAAGAAAGACAACACCTACAATCTAAAGGACAACATCAACAAACTGACACAGTGGCTTCGATGACCAGGAACTAGAAATCTCTACGTCGCACAAAACCCAACACCTTAAGGAGTTACAAAACCAATTACCAACAACCATTACAATGAACAAATGCCCACATCAGGAAGCACAAACTCTAGCCAGGTTATCCTTCGCCTCTATCCATCAGGGCACACAATGATCCCCTCATCAGGAATCATGTCGTAACAAGGCAATAGGTGTGACCATAACCATGGTGCAACAAACATATCTAGATCAATAACCCACAAAACATTTAAGGCGCTAGGAGACCGAATTAATTTTCAACACATGACGACTAACCCCAAGCATCCAATCGACAAGTCCACAAGACGCAACGGAATTTGACGACTAAAATTTTCATACAACACATTAAATTCCTTTCACAACCATTTCTATTACAAACATACATTAATCGATAGACATTAAAATAATTATTATCAAACAATTAACTCATTGTAACTATTTTCCAATGCCAATATCAGATAAGTGTTTTCCTAAGGAGGAATTTGCTATCCTTTAACGTGTAACAAATAATAAAATTGCTATCTATTAATTATGTCCTTGTCTAATTACTTGTTTTCTAACTGTATACATTATTGATATTGTCTTTTAGATAATAAAATGATGAAACATTGCACATCTAGTAAATTTGAATTTAAATGGTTTTAAATTAAGAAATGGATATATCAATCTTTATATTAGTTATTACTATGTTATTAAATATTAATTAATATCTCAATATTTATATTAGTTATTACTATGTTATTAAATACTAATTAATAGTTATTATAAAGTATGTATTACCTTTGTACTGAATATAGATTGATAACTCATCAATCCTATCCTCTTTAATTAAAAACAATTAGATTAAATAGATTACCTATAAAAATTTCATGATTTTACTTTTAATTTTATGGTTCCTGATTCTCCATAACTTTTTTGATCCACCTTTTACTCATTATTTTTATTCACAAATCCTATTGTTCAATCATGATATATATATGGGTTGTTTACTATTGTCTCTAACATAATTGTGTATTATGATCATCCATTCAAAAACAGGTTATGATAGGCCATGATGAATAGAGGTAGAACCCTAAAATAGTTTCTATAGAATGATTCGAGATAGTCGATACTAACCATCCCAATTCTTGAAAGTCCGACTATGATAAATAGAGGTAGAAACAT
This sequence comes from Picea engelmannii, assembly GCA_009831015.1. NCBI lineage: Eukaryota > Viridiplantae > Streptophyta > Pinopsida > Pinales > Pinaceae > Picea > Picea engelmannii. Next base: position 114,557 of record ML776632.1, on the reverse strand, counting down.
AAGTTTGAATATAATGATTCCATATACTATATATTAACCATCCCAATTCTTGAAAGTATAACCATTTATCTGACCTGCCCCATATATGGAATTTATGAAAAGTAGATAATGCTCACTCTTACCTATTACATCAACATCACTTTTATTAATTCATCGATAAGGTGCTCACATGTATACATCTTATTTCCAACTTTCTTGGCTGAGTTTTCATTTATTGCAGCCCCATATCGACAATCATAGAACCCCAACCATCCATATTTAAAGGAAATATTAACAATGATGTCGTTGTCCCATAATCATACTACTGTCCATTATTATGACATTATATATCAAACATTGTCTAATTGTATATTTCTATTGGTGTCAACATATAAAATATTGTCTAACTGTATATTACTATTGATGGAAACAATAGTTAAACACTGTCTAACTGTATATTGGTGTATATGCATATAAAAACATTGTCTAACCTTCATATGTAGAAAACATTGAGAGTACATATAAATATGCTATCTAACTTTCACATTTAAAAACATTGATGTTACATATATAAAAAAAATGTTGTTGGACATTTGTTAGAGAAAAAATTTCGTTGTGATATATAATAATTAAACGCTGTCTAATTTCGTTGTGATATACAATAACTAAATTTCACTGTGATATACAATAATTAAATTTCGCTGTGACATACAATAAATTTCGTTGTGATATACAATGTCTGCAAACATATCAATGTGCAAAAGAGATATCGTTTTTTAATAGTAATAATGGATGAGATATCGTTGTCACAAAAATCACAGGTATATTAAATTCATAAATTCGGTAAATTCATATATTCATAAATTATGTGATATATGGCAAAGCAATCATAAATTTGGTAACACTGTAACAATATGATATGGGTAAATTCTCAGTTAAGATATAATAAAATTGTTGAGTAAATGAAGGGTATTGTTGGCATAAATATAGATGAAATCGCCAAGCAAATAATAACTGATGGTGCTGTCATAACTAAGTTTGAAATCGCAGAGGTAAAATCGCCAGAATTCTTGGTGCAAAATCTCTTCAAGGTGTCACAAATTTCTGGTGTGAAGTGTTGTTCCAAGTGCCTCGAATGCGTAGGGTGAAGTTGTGTAGTGTGCCACGAAAATAGCGGTTGGTAAGCTGGGAAAAAACACCCAAAGGGGATGTGAAATCGTTGTAGATAAATTCGCTATCCATTTATGCTATCGTATTACTGTATCCAATTCATTTCTGGAAGTTCTATAAATCAAAGATTCATTGTCTAACCAGATTAATAAATATCACTATCCATATATTCTATATAAAACTAATAATGTTAAATCACTGTCAAAATAAATGGTAATTCATTGTCTATAATAGTTGTAAATCACTGACAATAATAAATGTTAATTCAATTCTCTGTCTATACATAAATGCTATTGAATTTGCAATTAAAAACATAGAAGTAAAATAGATTGTTGTCTAATTAGCGGAGTTTACTTATGAAATTGTTTAAGTGCAGGGCTAAAGTTGAATGTAGAGATAAATTGATGCAGACATCATTTAAATGCATAGATTAATCAATATAAACGTAGGGATTTAACAATAAAAACACATGGATTTATCTTTTAGAAACGCAAAGTTTACCATTTCAAGGAAAAGAAGAGGTAATCGTTCCCAAGCAATGCAGAGATGACCAATCAAGAAAACGCAGAGATACTCACTCACAATAAGGCGCAAGGACTAAACATTCAACAATGGACCAATCAAATATATAAGTAAGGGATAGATAATTGGGAAAATTTATCCTTCACTCATCATCCATGCACAGAAAATCAGGGCATTTGAATCTATAGGTTTTTAAACACCGAAGTGACGAACATCAATTCGGCTCTTGGATGACTCCTCAGGCACATACTGATGACTAAGGGGATAAGGGACGAAATATAAAAACACAATCTCTTCATAATAATCAATAAACCCACACAAATAAATAACATGTTTAATTTAAATTTCATTGCAAGTAACAACTTAAACCGACGTACTTTAGCCAAACATGAATGCTCCATAGTTTCTGTCCCGCGTGTGTTCTGTCTAGCTCCCTCTTGCTAATCGATGTGACCTCACCAGTACCTCCCAGCCAACGCTAGGGGTACTCTTCTTCCCCATGAGCCCCCCGATCCACAAAGGGGCCACACACACAATACTAGAGAACAAATAGCACCCAACTCACCTCGCAAGGTGGAGCTACCACTCGTTACCTGAGCTGGGTATTCCAACTCCCACAAGATAAGTTCAGTCAAGACAAAAAATCAGCAGTGTAACGATATGCGTAAAGATGAGATCCATACTCCTCCTCCATCCTTTTTATAGAGTTTTTCAAGTAATTAGTTTCCCAAATTCTCATTAAATCCCCTTTTCATTTGATTAATTAGGAAAAACCTCCCCTGTACAAGTGTCACCCATCCCCTAGTTGCACTAGAAATTCAATTTTATTAATTAATTAGTTATTCTTATTTCTCTCACCCAGCTAAAAGCATTCCTAAAAACGCTCCTAGGTGTCCCAAAATTCCCTTACACTTCTTAAATGACTTACACTTTATTAAATTCCTAGTTGAGATAAAAAATAGCAAGTTCCCAAGGCAATATTCATTACTAAGTTAGACATTCATCGTTTTCTTTATGTTTCCCCTTTTCTTTATGTTTTCCCTATTTCCTTTAGTTTCCTATTTCTTTTAAGTTTCCCTCTTTTCCCTTTTTAACTAAAAATCAATTTAGCATGTGTAGAAAAACAACCATTTACCCCTTTTTCTTTTTAACTAAAAATTAAATTAGCATATGTAGATAAAATAATCATTTCTCTTTTTAAAATTTTAATCCCCCATTATAATTTGATTTGAAAATTTAATTTGAATTTCTTACCCCCCTTCATGTTACAAGTTTATTTATTATTATTATTATTAATATTATTATTTACCACAAGTTCTACTTAGACCTAGGTTTTTAATTTCTCGAGGCTAGGCGATATTTTTATTAGAGGAAAATTATTTTTAAACCTTACTTATCATATCATTCGTTTTAAGGCCGTCTAGGTTTATTCACTTACTAGTTAAAAACATGATGTGTCCTTCAATACGCACTAGGTGCTCCAAGGGTGCCACTCACCTCTTTCCATTTTCCTTGTACGAAGTGCTCTTCAGGATGCACTAGGTGCTCCAAGGGTGCCACTCACCTCTTTTCGTTTTCCTTGCATGACGTGCCCTTCAGGATGGACTACATGCTCCAAGGGTGCCAATCACTTCTTTCTATTTTCCTTGTGCGACATGCCCTTCAGGACACACTACGTGCTCCAAGGGTGTCACTCACTTCTTGTCTAACTTGGTAGATACAAAAAACCCCTGGAGTCAATACTCCACCAAGTAATATTGTGGGAGAATAAGGGCCTCTAAGGAATAAGGCCCATGCCTTATTGCGCACCCCTTAGAATAATCGCGAGCGATAGTGGCAGTATTCCCTCACAACATCATGGGCCTTCTCGAACTAGGTAATTGTTAACCTATAGTTCGAGCCAAGGTGGGAGTGCTAGTAGGATGTTGTAAGAGCGTTGTCCACACCTCTCCCTCAAGTCTCTGGTTGTCCTGCATGACCCCTATACTCCACATATGAATCTGGTCGGCAAGCTATTGTTAGCTTGCATCATCAGTGAATCATGTCAGCTTGTTATTGTCAGTTTGGATTAAACAATACATTTGCAATGGAAACGTAGAGACACCGATTGACATTTTTAAATTCTATTCCACAAAGACAAATCAAATCAATTGCCCAACATTATCTTATTATTAAACAACTTTATCGCTTAGCAAGGTGATACCACTAAGGTAAAAAGGGTTTAGAATCCACCAAGAGGGATGAGATCAGCATTATCTCTTGGTTGACCCCCTTAGCACTTTAACACATCAAGGGAAGGGATTGGTCAGTAATACCAATTCCGGGTATTTACTCAATCCGAGAAGGGACAATGGGGCCCAATATTAATGAGCAACTAATTAAGGCTCCCATAAGAAAAAATTATCATGTAGAACAGTACTTCAACAAGAAATAAAAAGGTGAGACGAGTGGATTTAAGCATACACAGAAAGACTAAAGAAAATTCCAAAAACGAAGTGCGTGCAACCCCACGCCCAACTAAGGGTATCCAATTGAAAAATTAAACCAACGCTATCAGAAGAAGACGACCTCTGGCAGATGCTCCGCACATATCTAGGTGAGTAACCACTATTCTAGGGATTCGTTGCCAGGTAAACGCTGCAGGAGAGGCTCCTCGAAAACTATGCGAGCTCTCTCCTGGAAGTTCGCTAACCCCGCAAGGGCGCTGGTTAAAATACACAAGGAAAGATTTTTACATATCTTGTTTAACCAATGGGTAAGAATTGGAATGTATTTCTGGGCGTACCTAGAAAGACCAAATAAAATGGCTACATAAAGGGGAAGCTTGGCTGGCCATTTAGCTCGAAAGTCTCTGGCATTTACACACAAAAATTCGCTGAAGGAGTTTGCCACCACCGATTTCATATGGATTTCGCCACTGAGAAAATCACTCATTCATACGCAGAGGACACATTAAGATTAACACGTATAAAATACATATCCATTTAAATGAAAAAAAATCTCCCCTCACGGCTACCTCCAAGGAGTTCTAAGTTAAGGTTCTAAGCAAATAAAATTCGGGGACACTTTCCCCAACAAACGGAAGGAGGAAGAAGACTTGGGTGGGAGCAGACGTGCGTATGCACAGTGGGAAATTAATTACACGCATTGATTCGGATTATTTTCGGCACAAAATGAGAAATGCATAGAGATATCGCGGATATCCAATAATATAACAGAAATATATCAGAGATGAACCCATAAACACATAAATACAATAATACACGATTTCTATTAATGAAAGAAATGTACAGAGACTGTAAAAATATAGAGTGAAAGACTCACTAGAATGGTGGCGGCATATCTCTGAGAAGAGATGTGCCGACTACTCCCATTCGCAAGAATATGATTACAATGAGGCTTTGAAGGCCTTTTTACAATAAACAGGAATGCCAAAAACCCTAGACATCCAAAAACCTAACCCTAGGAGATGAAGCGCCAAAATTAATGTGGGCCCCGTCTGGGTAAGTTAGTACATCAACTTCCCGGTGTCGTAACTTTTGCATACAATCTCCATTTTAGGCATATGATATCCCGTTGGATATGTATCATTGAGGAGATTCATTTTGGGTGCTCAAACATTCCTTCAACTATCATTGAGAATATCGATCCCTAAAATCCTTCTTTTAGGCCCTCAAAATTGCCCTAGAAGTTAAAACTGCTAAAAATAGTAAATTGCCAAAACTGTCAGAAAATTGTTTTGAGCCAGTTGGAAAAGGTGGGTGGCCACTGATATCCACCTAGATCAATCCTCCCTCCTTAGGAATAAATGGTCTCCATTGCGTTGATTTCCCCCATAAGATGAGGAAATTTCTACTGAATTTGGCCCTGGGTAAACCACTTGTCTTGGTGCAGGAGCTGCCCTGCTTTGACAACTCGATAAAGTTGGATCCTTTGCTATCGAGTGCCCTTGATATGTGTGTCCACAATCTGATCGTTGGATTCTATTGTATGCAGTCAAGGTTGATATTTGTTGGTGTCAGTTGCTCTGCTATGTCTGAGGTGTCAAATAATGGTGGGAAATAAGGGCGAAGGAGATCCACGTTGAACACTGGGTGCAGGCCAAGGAAAGGAGGAATGTTGAGCTCAAAAGAATTATCCCCCGTGGCCTTGGTGATGGTGTACGACCCATAACGAAGTGGGCGAAGATTTTGATGGGGTCCTATAAGGCATTCTTTTTGCAAGTGAAAACAAACTTTGTCGCCCACCTGAAACTCATGTGGCTCCTTATGTTGATCATGGCGTTGTTTGTACTTGTCATTCGACTTTTGTAGGATATCCTAAACCTATTGGAGGATGTGTTGGATCCGCTCAATGAACCGGGTGGCTTTGTCAGCTTCAGTTGGAGCAGGAGATGAGTCAGTCGAAGTGACTGCAAGGGGAAGTGCAACATTTATGGGACCCAATGGTTAGAATCCCAACGCCACCTGAAAGGGTTTGTGGTTGGTTGAGCTATGCAAGGATTGGTTGTAGCTATGTTGGACATAGGGAAGACTCTCATCCCATGTGTGAGGGTGCTTTGAATTATACATGCAAAGGATATGCACAATCATTCGATTTGTGACCTCAGTTTGGCCATCTGTCTGGGGGTGGAAGGTCGTGGATTTGGTGAGTTTGGTGTCCAGAAGTGACTAGAGGCTCAACCAAAATGTGTTGATAAATTGGTTGTCCTAATCTGAGACAATGGTTTGTGGGATTCCAAAATGTATCCAGACTCGTTCAAATAAGAGCTCAAAATGAGAGCGGAGATATAATAAATAAGTGCACAGAGATATCATGGATATCCAATAATATTACATAAATATATTAGAGATGAATCCATAAACACAGAGATACAGTAATACACAATTTCTATTAATGAAAGAAATGTACAAAGATTGTAAAAATACAGAGTGAAAGACTCGCTAGAATGGTGGTAGATTATCTCTTAGAAGAGATGTGACGGTTGTTCACATTCACAAGAAGATGATTACAATGAGGCTCTGAAGCCCCTTTTAAGATAAATAGGAATGCCAAAAGCCTTAAACATCCAAAAACCTAACCCTAGGAGATGAAGCGTCGAAAGTCATGTGGGCCCAGTTTGGGTAAGTTAGTACATCAACTTCCCGGGGTCGTAACTTTTGCATACGATCTTTGTTTTAGGCGTATGATAGCTCGTTAGAAAGGTATCATTGAGGAGATTAATTTTGGGGGGTAATTCATTCCTATAGATAACATTAAGAATATCTATACCAAAAAACCTTCATTTAAGCCCTCAAAATGGCCCGAGAAGTTAAAACTGCTAAAAATAGTAAATTGTCAAAATTGTCAGAAAACTATTTTGAGCTAGTTGGAAAAGGTGACTAGCCAATGATATCCACCTAGATCAATCATCCCTCCTTAGGAATAAATGGTCTCCATTGCTTTGAGTTCTCCCATCAGATGAGGAATTTTTTGCTGAATTTGGCCCTGGGTGAGCCACTTGCCTTGGTGCAGGAGCTTCCCTGCTTTAACGACTTGATAAAGATGGATAATTTGCTATCAAGTGACCTTGATCTATGTGTCCACAATATGATCATTGAATGTCTGTTGTATGTAGTTGGTGTTGACATCTGTTGGTATCATCTTCTTTGCTACGTCTCAGGTGTCCAATAATGTTTTCAAATAAGGGCGAATGAGATCCATGTTGAACACTAGGTGCAGGACAAGGAAAGGGGGAATGTTGAGGTCAAAAGAAATATCCCCCATGGCCTTAGTGATGGTGTACGAACCATAAAAAAGTGGGTGAATATTCTGATGGGGTCCTGTAAGGCATTCTTTCTACAAGTGCAACCAAACTTTGTCGCCCGCCTAAAACTTATGTGGCACCCGATGTTGATCATGGTGTTTCTTGTACTTGACATTGGACTTCTATAGGATATCCTGAATCTGTTGGCCAATGTACTGGATCCACTCAATTAACCAAGTGGCTTTGTTAGCTTCAGTTGGAGCAGGAGATGAGTCGGTTGAGGTGACTCTAAGGGGAAGTGCAACATCTATGGGACCCAATGGTTGAAATCCCAACCCCACCTGAAAGGGACTATGGCCAGTTGAACTATGCAGGGCTCAGTTGTAGCTATGTTGGACATAGGGAAGGCTCTCATCCCATGTGCGAGGGTGATTTGAATTATACATGCGAAGGATATACACAATCATTCGATTTACGACCTCGGTTTGGCCATCTGTCTGGCAGTGGAAGGTCAGGGATTTGGTGAGCTTTGTGTCCAGCAATGACCAAAGGTTCGACCAAAATGTGCTGAAAAATTGATTGTCCCGATATGATACAATGGTTTGTGGGATTCCAAAATGTATCGAGACTTGTTCAAAGAAGAGCTCAAAATGAGAGCGGAGATACAATAAAGAAATGCACAGAGATACCACGGATATCCAATAATATAACAGAAATATATCAGAGATCAACCCATAAACACAGAGATACAATAATACACGATTTCTATTAATGAAATAAATGTACAGAGACTGTCAAAACACTAAGTGAAAGACTCGCTAGAATGGTGGCAACTTATCTCTAAGAAGAGATGTGATGGTGTAATAAACCTCAAATCTGCCAAATAAAAAAAAATATCCTTTTTGTTTATACATTCATCCTTGAATAGCTTCGATATTCAAGAGAGGTAGGCTTTCTATTATATTGCTTGATTCTGAAGGTTTTTCTAGAGTCCTTACTGTCATCGACTGACATTAAAACCCAACTTTAAAGTTTCCAAATCGACGATATAAGAAACGCCTACTCCATTTTTTCAAGTTTATTTAAAGTCATTTGATTATAATTAATTTCCTATTTGTGTGCACCTATAACCATTACCATAGGCTTAAACTACAACGATTTTGGGATTTCTGGCCTAAGCCTCCTACGTTAGACTATACACATATCCATGCCAATAACAATCAAATGGACTTAGGTAAAATTAGAGAGTTAGATTATACTCCTCTACGAAATGTTTTAATACAATGTAATCAGACCACTTTAATTTAAAAGCATCTAGATAAGGTTTAGTGGTTAGGTAAGGCCTTCTGGGTAAACTTAGAGTATGAATCTACTATAACCCTCTGCTTGTTTTAGCAACCCCACTCAGCACCACCTGTCCAAACTGTAGCATCAACTGAACACTGTATTAACTACATTCATTGTACTTTAGGGTTAAAGGTTTTCCATGAGTCGCATAGGCCCTTCCTTAATCCGTAGCCCATTGAATACCAAAGGAGAGGTAGGTCTGACGAGCATTTAATCCTAGCGAGGGAATTAAAAGGGGTAGGGTGTATGCTAACGTTGAGGCCATCACCTGACAGGTTATCCAATAAGGGCATGCCAAGTCTATCTCATCACCTGGCCTTTCGTACCCACAGCCTTTATTCTTCGAGGAAAGGGTTTTCTAGTTTACTAAACTTTTCTTTTTGTCATGGGGAGGTACTCTGAAACCTAGCTTTGCGATGTCGACTCCTTGGAAAAGGGAAACAACTATGAGGATTTCCTCTGATGGAGGTGACATCTCTGTCTAACCAACTAGTACGTTTTCACGTTATTCCTGCATCTCTGGTTGTGGATTAATGATCGAGTTCACCTTCCTTTGTAATCACCATGGATTTACCTACGTGCCCTAGTGATTATTTCTGAATGTGGGTAGCTATTCCCTCATTTCCAAATCTCAGGGAGAAGGGTTCTGGAGTTTTCCTCTCTCCCGATAATTAGTTCCCATTACCGAACCATCCTCTGTTCAGGGTAGTTCGAACGACTTTGTACCTCATTCTTATGATTTCCTGGTGCTTAGTAAATAGTTTTCCTTTAGGGCTTACTCGTACCGCTCTCTTTTACTATCTTTGTATCATCGATTTCGTATTGCATTTTCGCGAGACCTTTCCCGAATTCCAGAGATTAAATGTATGAGGAAGGGAATTCCTATTATTGCAGTGTATCTTTGTCCATACTGAATGAAATTTCATTCGTAGACTCTAATTACTTGTCGTGGTGGGCTTTGTACAAATGGTATTGAGTAATGCTTTTCCACCCCAGCTTTGTTCGTCCGTCTCTAAGAGTTCTTTCGCGTATGCCCCTTCACCCATAACCCATAACTCCAAGTAAAAAGATGGATATGCCCTTCATAGATTCATTATATAGATCTTGAGTTGAACTTACAATTACTTATGGATCCTATAATGTCTTACCGTAGTCTGTCATTAAATCTTTTCTTTTGTTAACTTGAGAACCGATTTCGTATTAAAATTTAGGTATTTTCATATTAATTGTTTATTTTATTTTATTTCCTTATGAGGATCCGGTCTAGTAAAAATATCTGGCTTCATTGGTAGCTCAGTAACTAGAGTATATTCATCCATTGTTTAGTGTTTCTGAGGTTTGGTGTTGGAATTCTTATTTTAAATATGAAAGTCGTATTTTCTTGCATAATTGACGCAGACCCCGAACCCTCTATCGGCCCTCGAGTCAAGGTCCACTACAGGATGATTCTAATTCCTGCCCTTGAGTCGGATTGACTCTTCGATTCCTCTTCAGGGAATCCCACACAAATAAAATGGTTCTTCTCCATAGGTCCTTATGAATTGAGCCCACGCAATCAAACACGAAGCATCAATTCCAATCCCCCTCTGATCAAACAATGTGGTCGTATTTCTCGCGATTTCGTAACTTCGGAGTTCGCGACTTCGTGACTTATCCTTCCAAGTATCTCAACTCTTCACCTTCCGAATTCACGATACCCGAAGTGTAGATATGGGTATGGCTCCTCCTCTTATCAGTGCCCTCCGCGCGTGACCACTGGTTAGGCTTAACACTAGCACCTCTTGTTAATCGCACTTTCACGAGTTTCAGTGTCCAACCTTGGAACCTTCCCTTCACGAACCCCCGAGAAGGGATATTATCTTTCCCTCTTTCATTCTCACTACTCGCGACCTTGCAAGTCGAAGGGTTGAACTCTCATTTCCTTATCTCATGAATCCCCAAGACGTGAGAGGTCAACGGGGTGTTGACTCCTTTCACTAGGTGACACGTGTCCACCTGTCTATCACCCGAGCCTGCCTTGTGGTTCTGCCACGTGTCTCTCGTGCCCAAATTTGGCACTCCGTGACTTCGCTCCCCAAGCGCTGCCTCCTTTGTATCCCGACACCCGAAGTGTCGAGATCCCAAACTCCTCATTACTCCCTATCGCAACTCGCGACTTCGGGACTTCCGGGACAAAAGTCTCGACCTCCTATCCTCCGAAATGCCGAAATTCCAAGTTTTGACTCATTATTAATTGTTGGCCCCACAACAGAACTCCTCGTTCTGTCGGGACTTCGCACTTCCCGATTTCACGAATCTTGATGCAAGGTTTTCGGTCCTTCAACTCGCGAATCCGTGAAATGAGAGTTCACGAGTGATCCAATGGCCTTTATTGGCTTGGATCCTACGGCTCTATTTATCCTGAGCTTAAACTTGAAAATACTTGTCGTAACCTCCTTGCTCCTCTGAGAGATCTGACGACTCTCAAAATTTCGCGATTTCTCTATGGAGAACTTCGACCGTCCAATTCCTCCTTGACAACTCCTACGAAATGAATAATATATTCCTTCACGAAACTTGTCCACTTGCAAAAAAACTTTGCTACGCCTCCTTTCAACACTTCAAGGCACTAGCCCTCTTAATCTTCTCTTCGACAACTTCAAAGACTCTATCCCTCTTGAGCTTGCTTGCAATCCTCAAGTACTCTGTGGATAACTCTTGCGCGCACCCCTTGCGGAACTTCTTCAAATATGCTCTAGTATTTAGACCTCTTCGACTCTGTGCACTCCTTGCGATAGCAGTCCTTAAACAATTTCATTTAGGTTGAAACTCTGAGACTCTACTCGGCCTGCGCACACCTTGCACGGTTCCTATGCTTAACTTGCACTTTCGCGAGAAAGAGAACAATGTTATCCCTCCTGAGATTTCAGAGATAAAAACTCTGAACCCTTGTCAACGCACTCCTTGCGGACAAACTCCACTGCACTCCTTGCAGGAATTTTACTCACTCAGTTTGAGAAACAATTGAAACTCATTCCTTACTCTCTCTCTCTCTCTCTCTGATTTCAAACATTCAACAAGAAATCAGTCACACATAGCATAACAACAAATGCATAACAGAAAGAGTAAAATAGCTATGAGCATAGCATTCAACATGCATACACAGAGAATATCAGGACACCATAAGTCTGAATCAAAACTTCATGTATTAATTCAGGACTTTTGTACATGGGTGTTTTAAATACAACTCTCTGCTTCTTCTCCTCTATATGCTATTGCTCGATTGATTATGCTAATGTTACAATGATACAAGATGAGGGTGTCTATAGTCGGTTTTCCCTCCAACTCCTTAAAACTGTCTAATCCGCAATTCAAAGCTACCTACTTACATTTAATACACATAAATGCCTCTACCTACTACAGATGAGAGTGAATCGCTCATGATTTGTTTACAATATCTAAGTGTGCTTCCTCTAAACTATTACATTAATGGTTCAAAATATTTCAAAAAACAATGTGCGCTGGTGCTTTCCAGTTGTCTTCCGTCCTTGTGTTTGCTTGCTACTTGCGACGTTTGTGATGCTCCTGCATCATACTCCCTCACTTGAATATTTTCATGGGCTCCTGTCCATGAGATCTCACACGGTCTGTCCATGCTTTTGAATCTCTGCTTCATTCTCCCAGCTGGCATATTCAACTGGATGTTCCTTCCACTTGACCAAGTATTCAAAGTACTCCTTTTGCCTGGTCCTCTTACTAACTCTTTTGTCTAGTATGCTTTCCATCTCTGGTTTCTCTGCAACTGGAATTTGTTTATTTCACTGAACCTCTGGTTGTTCACTTCCTGCTTCTGCTTCTTTAGCTTTATAAGGGTACAAATTTGATATGTTGAATATTAGAGAAATTTCGATCCCATCGGGTAATTCGTTCTCATAAGCATTTGTCCCAAATTTCCTTATGATCTGACACGGTCCAATTTTCTTCATTTTCAATTTATTATATGTCCCCCTTGGGAACCTTTCCTTTCTCAAGTGTGCAAGGATCAAATCACCAACTTCGAACTGAAGTTGTAGCCTATGTTGATCTTCTTTGTGCTTATACTCTTGGCTCGAGTTCTGCAATCGCTCCTTCACCTGGCTTTGAAGCTCCCTCATTGCCTCGGCAAAATCTTCTGCACTAGCACTCCTAGTTGTGTTCTATTCTGAATCCCTCAATTCATAAACTCCCCTTGGCTGCATACCATAAACAGTTTGAAATGGACTTTGCCCTGTTCTTCTATTGATTGAATCATTATAAGCAAATTCCGCCTGTGGTAGAATATTGTCCCACTGACTGTGATGTTCAGTCACCAAACTTCTCAGCAAGTCTCCCAAACTTCTGTTGACAACTTCTGTCTGTCCATCCGTTTGAGGATGATAAGTTGAATTGAACGACAAGTTTGTTCCCAGCTTTTTCCATAAGGTTCTCCAGAAGTGTCCCACGAACTTGGTGTCTCGATCCAAAACTATGCTCCTTGGTAAGCCGTGAAGTCAAATGACTTCTTTGAAAAAAAGATTCACAATGTGAGTTGCATCACTAGTTTTCTGACATGGTATAAAATGTGCCATCTTAGAAAATCTATCCACCACCACAAAGATTGAATCAAACCCTCTTTGTGTTCTCAGAAACCCCAATATGAAGTCCATGGTTACTGCATCCCATGACCTCTCTTGTATGGGTAGCGGTTGATATAAGCCAACATTCTACCTCTTTGCTTTTGAATGCTGACAAATTCTACATCTGTCCACAAATATTTTAATGTTTGCTCTCATTCCTAGCCAAAAATATGACAATTAACTTTGAGAACGTCTTGTCTTGATCGAAATGTCCGGCCAATCCTCCACTGTGTTTCTCCTTCAGCAAATTCTCCCTCATGGAGCATTTTGGAATACAAAGTTGATTACCCTTAAATAGTAATCCTTCCTGGATCATGTATTCTGTCCATTGACTTTTGTCCCTGAGATTTGAATTCTTAGCTGCTTCATACGCCTCCTTAAAATTTGGATCATCCTTGTACATTTCCTTGAGGTTATCAAAACCCAAAGTTTTGACTCTGAACTCCTGCAATAGCAAACATTTCCTGCTCAAAGCATCAACAACTTTGTTAGCAGTTCCAAAAATATGCTTAGTTACAAAAGTAAAGTTCTACATGTATTCAACCCAGTTAACATGTATTTGATTCAACTTCTCCTGTTGAGTCACAAATTTCAAAGCATGATTGTCACTGTATAAGACAAACTTCTTAGGAATTAAGTAGTGTCTCCATTTCTTCAATGCGTAGATAATAACATAGAATTCTTTATCATATGTAGAGTACTTCATTTTGGCTTCATTCAACTTCTCACTGAAGTATGTGATCGGCCTGTCTTCTTGGCTCAAGACTGCCCCTATTGCAAATCCACTTGCATCACATTTTACTTGAAATGTCTTTTTGAAATCCGGCAACACCAAAATTGGTTGTTCCGTGATTTTCCTTTTCAACAAATTGAAGATTTTCTCAGCCTCTTCTGTCTAGTGAAAATACTTATGTCTCTTCTTCACTGTGTCCATCATTGGTGTGCTAATTCCACTATAATTCTGGATGAATTTTCTGTAGAAACTAGCCAATCCGTGAAAACTTTGAACTTCAAAGATACACTTTGGCGATGGCCAATTCTTAATCACCTCCAATTTATCTGGATCCATCCTCAACTTGTCTGCAGAAATAACAAACCCCAAATAAATGAGCTATGTCTTCATGAATGAGGATTTCTTCATGTTTATCATCAACTTCTCTTGCTGTAGCCTCTTCATCACTGTAGCCAAATGTTTCATATGCTCTGCCTCTGTTTTATTGAAAATCAATATGTCATCAAGATACACAATGACAAATTTTCCGATGAAATCCTTCAGGACTTCATTCATCAATCTCATGAAAGTGATCGGTGCGTTTGTTAAGCCAAATGGAATAACAAGCCATTCATACAACCCTTCATTGGTCTTGAATGTTGTCTTCCATTCATCACCTTCTCTCATACGAATTTGGTGATATCCACTTTTCAAATCAATCTTCGAAAAAAAAAATTCTCCACTGAAGAAATCCATCAAATCATCCATCCTTGGTAATGGAAATCTGTATCTGATGGTAATCTTGTTGATCTCTCTCGAGTCAGTACACATCCTCTAGCCTACATCTTTCTTTGGAGTGAGTACTGTTGGAACAACACATGGACTCAATCTTTCTCTTACCAATCCTTTGTTCATCAAATCTTGGACTTGTCTCTTGACCTCTTCATTCTCCTACGGCGTCAATCTGTACACTGCTTTGTTTGGTAAACTACCTCCAGGTATGAGATCAATATGATGACTTATACTTCTAATAGGTGGCAATGAACGAGGTAGTTCGTCCACTACTATGTCAGCAAATTCTTCCACTAGCTTCTAGATTTCCTCTGGTAGATCATCCACTCTTGTGCTGGTCAAAACAATTCTTGGTTTCTTGACCACAATGACTTGTGGATCTTCCTTCTTCTTAACCTACTTAAGAAGTTCCTTCCCACTCATGAGAAGTATAGTGTTGCTTACTTCAGGTTTCACCTCTTTGTCCTTAATCGACAACAATATGTGAGTTCTCCCATTCTTTTCTAGGGTGTATGTGTTCTTCCTCCCATCATGAATCACATTCATGTCATATTTCCACGGTCTACCCAACAATAGATGACAAACATCCATGGGAATGACATCACACAATATCTTATCATTATATCTTCCTATCTTAAATTCAACAAAACATTGTTTAGTGACATTTACCTGATGTCCTTTTTGTAGCCACGAAACCCTGTATGGACTTGGGTGTTCAATAGTATCCAACTCCAGATTTTCTACCATCTCTATAGAAATGAGATTTTATGTGCTACCACTGTCCACGATGACTTTTCATACCTTGTCTTTGGTCTTGCAAGCATTCCGAAAAAGACTGTTCCTTTGCACTAGATTCTTCGCCTCTTTTTCTGGTGTTAAGAGAACCTTCCTCATCACCAGTGATCTTCCGCCTTCAGCATCCTCTGCCTCAACATTCCACCTTTGTGCTTCGGCAATGTGAGTCTCACCTCCTTCTTTCTTCTTATCTAGACATTCATAAGATTTGTGTCCATTCTTTCTGCACGTGAAGCATTTTATTACTCCACCTCTTCCTCTTCCTCTAATGCGAGGAAAAGTGTTGTTATCGACATACTGTCCTCTCTGTTCAGTATACTTCCCATTCTGTGAGCCTCCACCTTTCTCAGTTTGAGGTTGAGGTTTCTTCCACTCTTCTTTAGGCTTCTGATTCCTATATTGGACAATTGTTTTTCCTCTGGGCTGACTTCTGCCTCAGCATCTTTGACTTTTATTTCGACTCAGCTTCTCTTCAACCTTTAGAGCCATCTGGTAAGCATCTTCTACGGTCCGAATGATCATCATGCTCATCTCATCCTGAATGTCATATCTCAGACCATTCATATACCTGGAAACCTTTTCATCATTGCTTTTGCGATGACCTGCTCTAATGTTTAGCTTATAGAACTCTTCAGTGTACTCCTTCACTGACATCAGCTTCTGTCTCAAATTATACATTCTTCAAAACAGAGTGATTTGGTAATCCTTGGGTATGAATTTCGCTTTCATCTTCGTGATCATTCTATCCCAACTTTTGATTTTCTGTTTGCCTTTACAGCGTCTATCAGCTTGTAGTTCATCCCACCACAATGCTACATGTCCTTTAAGTCTTGTGATAGCATGTTTGACCTTATTGTCTTCCTTGACATCTTCATAGTCAAAATACGTGTCCATAGCTCTAATCCAATCAAGAAGTTCTTCAACATCCAGGTTTCCCTCATATACTAGAATGTCCATTTTTTCTCTAGCACCCATCCTTGCAACAACCCTAATCAGACATTCATTTGTTGCATCTTCTGCCGCAACTTCCTCTCCTTCATGTCCAACTTCATCTTCACTTTCAAATTCACTGACATCTCAAACATCAGTTGTGTGCCTTTGTTTTATTTCCACGTCCATGAGTCTGGAATGTATGTTATGCATCTCTCTTTCCATGGCTGGAATTGGCACCTGCCTACCCCTTTCTTCTGGAATTTCCCTCTCCTCTGGCGGATAGGGTTTTTTCTTGTCTCTTCTTCTCGGTGGCATGGTGAGTCTTTCTTTTCCCTGCTGCAGAAAGAAAAGAAATCTTTCTGCGCTCTAATACCACTTGACGCAGACCCCCAACCCTCTATCGGCCCTTGGGTCAAGGTCCGCTACAAGATCTTTCTAATTCCCACCCTTGAGTCAGATTGACTCTTCGATTCCTCTTTAGGGAATCCCACACACATAAAATGTTGCTTCTCCATAGGTCCTTATGAATTGAGCCCACGTGATAAAACATGAAGCATCAATTCCAATCCCTCTCTGATCAAATAATGTGGTCGTATTTCTCGTAATTTCGGAACTTCGGAGTTTGCGACTTCACGACTTCTCCTTCCAATTCTTTCAACTCTTCGTCTTTCAAATTCACAATACCTGAAGTGTAGATATGGGTATGGCTCCTCCTCTTATCAGCGCCCTTCACACGTGACCACCGGCTAGGCTTAACACTAGCACCTCTCGCTACTCGCACTTTCACGAGTTTCAGCATCCAACCTTGGCACATTCCCTTCATGAACCCCCGAGAAGCGATATTAGCTTTCCCTCTCATGTTCTCCCTACTCGCGACCTCGCAAGTCGAAGGGTTGAACTCTCATTCCCTTATCTCACGAATCCCTGAGACGCGAGAGGTCAATGAGATGTTGACTACTTTCAATAGGTGACACGTGTCCACCTGTCTATCACCCAAGCCCGCCTTGTGGTTCTGCCATGTGTCTCTCATGCCCAACTTCGGCACTTCGTGACTTCGCTCCCCAAGCGCTGCCTCCTTTGTATCCCGACACCCGAAGTGTCGAGATCCTGAAATCCTCATTACTCCCTATCACAACTCACAACTTCAGGACTTTTGGGACAAAAGTCTCGACCTCCTATCCTCTGAAATGCCAAAATGTCGAGTTTCGACTCGTTATTAATTGTTGGCCCCACAATGGAACTCCTCGCTCTGTTGGGACTTCGCACTTCACGATTTCGTGAATCTTGATGCAAGGTTTTCGGTCCTTCAACTCGCGAATCCGCGAAATGAGAGTTCACGAGTGATCCAACGGCCTTTATTGGCTTGGATCTTGTGGCTCTATTTCTCCTTAGCTTAAACTTGAAAATACTTTCCGTAACCTCCCTACTCCTCTACAAGATCTGACGACTCTCGAAATTTCGTTAATTTTCAACGGAGAACTCCGACCATCCAATTCCTCCTTGACAACTCCTACGAAATGAATAATATATGCCTTCACGGAACTTGTGCACCTGCAAAACAAATTTTCTACGCCTCCTTTCAACACTTCAAGGCACTATCCCTCTTGATCTTCTCTTCGACAACTTCGAAGACTCTATCCCTCCTGAGCTTGCTTGCAATCCTCAAGTACTCTGTGGATAACTCCCGTGTGCACCCCTTGCGACACTTCTTCAAATACACTCTAGTATTTGGACCTCTTCGACTCTGTGCACTCCTTGCGACAACATTCCTTCAACAATTTCATTTAGGTTGAAACTCTGAGACTCTACTCGGCCTGCGCACACCTTGNCGTGTGCACCCCTTGCGACACTTCTTCAAATACACTCTAGTATTTGGACCTCTTCGACTCTGTGCACTCCTTGCGACAACATTCCTTCAACAATTTCATTTAGGTTGAAACTCTGAGACTCTACTCGGCCTGCGCACACCTTGCTCAGCTCTTGTGCTTAACTTTCACTTCCATGAGAATGAGAACAATGTTATCCCTCCTGAGCTTTTAGAGATAAAAACTCTTAACTCTTGTCAACGCACTCCTTGCAGACAAACTCCACAACACTCCTTGCATGAATTTTACTCACTCAGGTTGAGAAACAATTGAAACTCATTCCATACTCTCTCTCTCTCAGATTTCAAACATTCAACAAGAAATCATTCACACATAGAATAACAACAAATGCATAGCAGAAAGAGTAAAATAGCTATGAGCATAGCATTCAACATGCATACACAGAGAATATCATGACACCATAAGTCTGAATCAAAACTTCATGTATTAATTCAGGACTTTTGTACATGGGTGTTTCAAATACAACTCTCTGCTTCTTCTCCTCTATGTGCCTTATGCTCAATTGATTATGCTAAGGTTACAATGATACAAGATGAGGGTGTCTATAGTCGTTTTTCCCTCCTACTCCTTAAAACTGTCTAATCCGCACTTCAAATCTACCTACTTACATTTACTACACATAAATGCCTCTACCTACTACAGATGAGAGCGAATTGCTCATGATCTGTTTACAATATCTAAGTGTGCTTCCTCTTAACTATTACATTAATGGTTCAAAATATTTCAAAAAAAATGTGCGCTGGTACCTGTCCACAATCTGAAGGGGAGGAGTGGACCTGGTACCCTTGCAAGGAAACAAGGCCCCATCATTATTTCGGTAATCGAACAAAATCTAACTATATACTCCAGAATGTAAACAAGCAATTAAACATTCTAAACATTTAATATTTTTCATAATCATAATATTGAAAGTGCACACAGTCTAGTCGCATGACCCTCAAAGGCGCATACTTCCCAATTTGGGACTACAGACCAGGTTGCGAGACATATTTTCCCAAATATTGAAACTTATGAATTTCACAGACAAGAACACCGTTATAAACTGAATTTAAAATACACATTATGAAGCTACTGTAATTGTTTCGTCCATCAAGCACAGTTTGTCCAATGGAAGAGAATCATACAGGATTCTGGGTACATCTTTTCCTATTTCCTATATGCAGAATAAGTACATATAGAAAAAGCTTAAACAAAAATTACGAGAACATCGAACTAAGGGTAAATTCTACACATGAAGAATAAAATCTTTAATTATTTACACTGAAAGAAGTCCTATGACCTTAACAAATTCCAGTACTAATTATGTGAGACATGCATAGAAAAGTATTGCAGGCCTGTTACTACATGCATGCATTTTAGGAAAGAAAATCTCATTACAAACACAGGGGACATCTTTCCTCTACGTTTATACACCATGAATTTTAAAATGAAATAAATCACAGTAAGTCCAAGGAAGTGTATTCTCATCTTTAAGAGATGATAATTCGGGGATTTTTGCCCTACTCTCCGCATTTCGAATGCAGGAGATATATATAACATAATACATATGGATTGATGATATACAATTACACATACAGGATGCCATAAGTGCATTTAAGAGTCACAGTAGAGAACCCGAGCAAGATTTAACCATGGGAGTTTTCGAGCAATAGGTATGCTATGCACATCTTAAGACAAAATAAAAACATAAGCGATAAGGAGAAGATCGAGGTCACGGTCTAACTTATTGTATACCAAACTCTTAATTTTTTTACGGAACTATTCTTGAATCAATATACTAAGCTGCCTTTGTAAACTGCATACAAGTCTGCAATGAAAACCATGAGTAGAGGGTGGTTACACTCATAGGAAGAGATAGGCTCATAAACCTCCACGGGTTGGAGATACATATATTACATAGAGCATGGAATGGAATGTATTCAGAAAGTAAGGGACAACGAAAAAGAAAAACCTCAACCAGAAGCCATAAGGAACAGTTACAGAGACAGTCACAAACAAGACTAACCTTTTCGAACTACCACATCTACTATAAGATAGATTAAGCGATAGACTTGTTTGTCGTGGACTTAATTGGTAAAAGGGGAAACCAGTGGGTCGCACACCCTTTTTCTTTCCTTACGCAGAGCAGAACCAGTCGATGTCACCGGTCTTACACATAGAGAAAACGTTGCAGGGTTTAATGTTGGGCATTTTTACAAATGCATAGAGCCAAAGGAAAAATGAAGGATTAGTTACCTAGGAAGCCTTTGTATTGCAAAGTAATGGCGAGGGGATGTTTTCTGTTCTTTGGCATGTGAATAAACATGCATGGCATGTCCACATTGGACACAAGAACCCAGTAACCATTACATTGCAGAACCCTTATAATTTTTTACCATAGAATTAATGGTATTTATGTACAAGACTTAACTTCGCATTCAACCGAACCCCCATAACGTTGTTAGTGCTAATCCTTGTCACCAAGTCGGGTGGGTTTTCATGATGAAGAGTTGAGTTTTAGGGTTCATTTAAATGTGCCACCAGGCTTAGGGTTACGACCTGTCATGCCTAATGAGATGCCACCCCCTTAAACATTAAACCTTTGAACACAAGAAAAACCCTTTCGTTACATCTCGCATGCACTAAGTTCGTGTGACTACTATGTTAAAGTTTAACGAAAAACCGATAAGACATGACCATTGTGTATGTATTAGTTAGAATGCGTATACAGTAAGGGTAAATGATTTTTGTAAGTACACCCATATACATATATATGTGAATAACATTAAACACTTCGGGTCACGTATATGATAACTTATATATGCGAATTCAAGAAAATATGTTGCCTTGTGTGGCTATAGATATAGGAACTATATATATATATATATATGGTAAGGATTGTATATCCAACAACAAATCCAAACAATCTTGATACATGAGATATAAGAGTATAATAAAGGAGAAAAACTTAATATATGGGATTGTTTTGTGGTAAGTTTAAAATACTCATTTTATTGGATATGAAGTGGAAAGTGCTAAGTTCTGTTTAAGGATAGAGCTTTAGTAAAACATTCTTTTGGGGCCCCTTTTCGTAAAGGTAGGAACCATGTTAGGATAGGGTTACTATAGACTTTATGGACACAACAAGACTCTTACAGATCCACTTCAATGTTACAGTTTCATGGATAGTCCAACACTAGCTTGCGAGGTTACAATGTTGAGTGTACTGAACAATTGTCGCAGATACTCAATTAATTTGATAGACACGACTTCAAGGAAAGGTGAACTATCTTATTATTAGTCGCTTGTAATTACGAATGGGTATATATCATAAACTTGATCAAGTATAGCAAAGTAAAGGAGTTTTAATGTACCTGATTTTTTTTTAATTTTTCGTAAGTTTTGGGTACATTACACTTCATTGATACACTCATAATAGAGTGGTGATACTACATGTTCACCAATTAGCAGAGGGGAATGTTCAGATATTGCAGCTATTCACTTCCATATCTCACCTCTCTTCTAGTTCATTTCAGATGAACCATTCAACATCGAGATTGACAGTTTTTGAGGCATTTCTTCATTGAGGCTCAACTCATGAGTTTCAATAAAAAGACTTGGAAATGTTACCAATTTATGCTTCATTGTTGGTATTATTCATCGGACTTGTGATTGAAGGGGGAATGTTAGCCTATGGCTTACATTACCAATCATTAAGTCTAGTTATCACTTATAATTATATTATTCATTTAGGATATTAGTAATATATCCTCAAGTGATGAGTAATGAATTAGTTAAGATTGCCTAGCCTAGTCATCATGCATGATTTTAGGATCTAAAGAAAATCTCTCTATGAAGTGGCATCACAAATTATATTATAAGTATGTACCATTAATGTGAATACAATTGAGTTCGCTAGTTAGCCTTTTCCATCATATTGTTGTTCTTCTCCATATTTTATCACAGACTATAGTAACCATCGCATCCAAAAGTCTTCTTCTACGTTTACAAATGTTGTTTGTGCAAAGGGTTATTACCCGATAGAATCGTTGAAGTAAAATATATTAGATTACCTTTGATTATTCTTTTTATTTATGTTCATAGTTCTCTGATTTTTCTTGTACGTCAATAGTTTCTTTTACATCCTTGTGCGATTGCAACTGCAATCTCACGTGTGTAATTTCTCTTGTTTGCGAGTAGACGAACACACAAAGGATATTCCACGTATAAAATTTTAAGAGGAATGCAGGCTTTTGCAAATTCTCTCAGTATATCAACGATGGTCATATTACTAATTAAAACATAAGAGATGCCAATCCTGCATGCAATACCAATTTCGTAGAGATCTGTAGCGTTCGTTACAAACACTGAGCATCAATTTTTGTAGGGATTTGTAGCTTTTGTTTAAAAAATGAATATCATGGCGGATTAGAATCCCTTGTCACCTGACATAAGTCGCAGTGAACACCATGGATGATGAGAACATGATCTTAAAATTTTAACACCATGGATTGATTAGGTCGGAGGATCCGACACATCTTCATCCAGTCAATAAATACTGAGTGGAATGCGACTTTTTCAAGTGTCGGATTTAAATTTTTGTCTGTGAAAATTTTAACCGAATGCTCATAATCCATTACCTGTAGTGATTTCGTATGTACTCCTAATCCTTGGAAAATCGCGGTCTTCCTGTAGTGATTGACATCTGGGGTTCCGCACTCAACTTAAGTAGTAGTGATTTAGAGCTAACAGAAAGGCATGCCAACCAACATTGGAGATGTATCCTTCCCCAATCAATCTCTATTTGGTGCCATGGGATTTTTCTTCACTGGTGAGTCCGACATCGATTGTGATGTTGAGGTTTTCCCTTGTCAGTCATGTAATTTGTTTACACCAATATGAAAATGAAATAGACTTCCCACTTTGATTTTCCTTTGAACGAATTGCCTGTAATCAACCCTTTTTATGTATTTCTTTGACAATAACGGTAGTTGGAGATGTGACCCCAACTCCCTATTTGAACCTTTAATCAGTGATTTTGTCTTCTCTTGATTTTCGTGAACGACTGTCGACTAAAGAGCTCCCTATCACAATAGAATTCTAATAACATGATGCAATTCAAACCTTAAACTACCATTATTTATGTTTATGCATTTTCTCTCCATTCATCAATTCTAGTATTTTTAAAGAGAAAATACCATACCATAACTGTTGTTGCTTGTGAAATCTCCACCAGAAGGACGTAGAATGTTCTACTGCAACTTCTTCAATTTGGATATTCGACCGGCCACGTAACACTGATGCATGAACGAACTGTTTGGATCCCATGAAAATTTAGTAGTTAGGGTTGGTTTATTTATTTATTGGTAGTTCGTTGTTATGTTAAGCAACCATTGTCTGAGTTTTGTTATGGATCTGATATTACCACTTGTATTCGTTGACTTGAATTTAACGGAGTTGCATTTTGTAAACCAATACGTTTTGGTGTGGTTTTCAGTCCCGTACGAGGTTTATCAATTATCAATAAGGGAGTAAGCTAACGACGCTACCTTTTGGGATTCCGATCGACGGTGAACGTCAAATCTCCGGCCACTCGGAAAACCCAAAAGGTAGCGCGTTCCCGTTCGCCCCGTTCGCCCCGTTCGTTCCCGTCCCGTTCGCTCCCGTCCCGTCCCGGTCCCGTTCGCCCCGTTCGCTCGATTCCTATGTGGCGGTAGTTTGGTGAGCCATTAATGCATGGCCACCCTACCTTCGAATTCGAACTAACCTCCCTAATTTTTATCCTGCGCGCTTGCTCACCACTCTGCCGACGGACTGCAACCATTTCTGACTACTCTGCTCACATCTGCGACCATTGCCGACTGTCTGCAACCATTGCCGACGGACTGCGACATCTGGTGATCAAAGGTGAAAAACAATATGGTGTTT